>MU191315.1:12677-36556 GCA_016904865.1 Pissodes strobi | reverse complement strand
GGGGGGGACGATGAGATTTGATGGGCCACATCCAGTAGCAACTCGGAATGGCGGGGGCATCACTCCCCGCAATCAAACTGCTTTCACCAGTTATACGGTCCTGCCAGAAAGTCCAAATTACATAATCTTTGTGCTTCATAAATGATTCGGAGAGTTTTTGAAATATAGAAATACTGGGCCATTCCACCTAAGTTTTAAATTCGGCAATTAGATATAAATTTCTATTTAACAAATGCTTAAAATATGTTATGAACTTAAGATTAAGATAAGGAAACGCAGAAATTTCATCCCACATTTTAGAACACATTTTCTTTCAAATTCTTTTTCTATTCTTATTAATCTCACAATACTTACAGTATAACTAAACTTCTTAAATTACACATTAATTTATTTATAGGTCCTAATCAGGGGAGCCAACTAAAAAATTTAATTTGTCAAAAAATTTAAATAGATACATAATTAACTTAAGTTGTTTTATTTATCGACATGCACGCACATCCATACATATATTAAATAAAATTACATTCTCTTTTAGGAAATGTAGATTCATTTGACGCTTGCATAAAATTGCATCAGATTATGTTAAATAATCTATTATATTTGAAAAGCAGACAAATAATTAATATTCATGAGCGCTAATAAGTACATTTTAAATATGAATGCATTTTATTGTGACTAACATGACCACCGACTTTATTACGGATTATTTTTTATAATTTATTCTAAATTAACATCAGCTCCAAAAATTTACAGGACGGTGGTCCACCCTAGCATAAACTAAATAGATCTTAGCCAAAATTTGGCTCAGCCTAAATGGCATGACAATTTAGATGACATCCATTAAAGCGAGTTTAGTTAACAGGATGATGATGTAATTTCTTACAAATTATGCTAGCCAGTAGTGGCGCAGCGAGGCCTAAGTGGGCCCGGTATCAACATTTGACTAGGGCCCCCCACCCTACTGAAAGACGCACCATCGAGATTGAGTTTTCCAAATGACCGATTTTTTGCAATACAAACAAAAATATAAATAATCACTTTATTTACAAAAAAAAATTGTGAAAATATAAAATAAGTTATTATGGCGTTGGCACCACTACAAATTTAAAACGACATTTTTCTGGCTTTTTTATTCGCAAAAATGTCAATACATTTTTGTAACTCATTTGATGATTTTAAAAAAGCGACTTCATCCTTTTCAATTGAGATAATAGCCAAAGATGATAATCGCTCTTGTAGCAGTGTACTTCTTAAGTACCTTTTTATTAGGGTTATTTTGGAAAAGCTTCATTCTGCCTGAGCTGACGTTACTGGTAATGATAGAAATATTAAAGCTGCAGTAATTACCTCGGAAAACGAAGAGGATGAGCTGTCAAATTTAAAAACAGCTCTAAAAGATCTTTGATAGAAGATATTTTTAATAGTTCTGATTTGAGACACAGTTTAAGGATGTAGAGCTGTTCCCCTAGATCACTGCTTAAATCGTCGCTATACTTCTTTGTACTAATTTCTTTTGCAGAATGTTTTATATTATCTTCACTGAAGTTAATAAGATGTTTTGGTAATAATACTCTGAAACTATTAAATAAACTATTTATGCCAGAAAATCGTTTTTGGAATTGATTTACTATAATATCTAAAGCTCTATTAAAAATATTTACTTTAAAATGTGATTTACAGTCAGTGATTCGTTGGTCCTCCGCCAATTCGTCATAAAACCGCTTAACTTTTTTAAATCTTTTTGGTTTAAATTCAGGAACAATGTCCCATTCTTTTGCCAGATTTTTAGATTTGTTTCGTGTTTCCTCGAAAGATAAAGCTGGCCTCATCGTTTTAAGTGCCTCAAGAATATTTTCTAACATGCGATTGGCTTGTTGTCGATCGGTGGTAGGACTCTGTAATGCCTTTGAAGCTGGATTAATAACTTTAAATATATCTGAAAACATGACGACAATGTAAACAAATTCGAAATTACATAAGGTTTTACCGAGGCTGTTCCCTTCATCTCGCTCATCCTTTTTTGAGGAAATTAAAACAATTTGATGTAATGCTTTGAAGATATTTCTAAAATTACTTCTTAATGCGAACAAACTATCATTTCTAGAACCCCATCGTGTGGGACAAACTCTTTCTAAAGTTAAATTAACCATTTCAGATAAAGCATCTTTTAATAAGACCCAGCGTTTAATAGAGTTTTCAGTTTCCTGGCCCCCCATGGGTGGTGGGCCCGGTATCATTGATACCTCAGATACATCTATCGCTACGCCCCTGCTAGCCACACCTCAGATATGCAAATTTATTATTATGCTGTCCATCTGAGTCTAAGTCTAGTTAACAAGATGACTCATTTCTTAGAAATTATAATTATTATGATGATGCCATACACTTCTTCGATTTTTTTTTCTCTAAGAAGGACTCCGCCCAAGGTGATGTTGCCAAATTTATGATAATGATGATGATGACACTTCTTTGAAATTATGCTAATTATTCTATAATCTAATTCAAATTTTTGCTAAGTCCTTAATATTTGGAAGGTCGGCCATCTTCTTCCCAAATTTTGTTTTTCCGAAAGGAACCACGAAAAATTCCCTCTTCTTCGGCGAAGACGAAGATGATGATGATGATGACACCCTGAGGATCATATTTTGGCTAGTCTAGGCTCTTACACATTTTCGGGAAAGGACCCACGAAAATTTTGGCTTTTGGGAAAGCACCCCCGAAAATTTTTGGATCTCTTCGGCGGTCAAGTATGTCATCTAATTCAAATTTTCGATAGGTTCTTCATTTTTTGACTAGTTTAGACTATGTCAAATTTTCTGGAAGGACCCCCGAATATGTTGGGCCTCTTCGGCGATGAAGATGACAGGCTGAGGATGACACTTCTCCGTCAAAAAGATGATTACGTCATCTACTTCTTCGGAGATGCTACTTCCAAGGTCATTGCTGAAGACCTGGTAACTTAGGGAGACCTGGATGGACACGTGCCATCGAGGTGTAATGGGAACGCTCTAGTACTACTACTAATGTTAACTTAGAGGGTTAATGGGAGAAACGGTATACAGACATGCCAAAAAGTATTAATGCCAACTGAATTTCAACAACAGTTGCTGGTTGTTAAAACGCAAAAATCTTAAAATATCAACAATTGATTATTATCTCAATCACATACTCATTCAAAATAGAAGAAGATTTTTTTTAGTAGAACAACAAAAAACTAATTTTGTAGTAAAAGGTCAAAAGCTCTCCCATCCTTTTGAAAATATATACAGTGTATCATTAAAATAACGAAGTCAATGTTCATCCCCTATTGTCCAGAATCGCATTTATTTATTTTTTGACAGTTGTTCGAGGTTGATAAATCAATAACACTTTATGTTTCAATTAAGATATTTCTTCTCTTATGGGTTTCGATTTAGATAGGAATTTAAGTATAATATAACTGTTAAATTTTGATGTCAACATACCTTTACTCGAACCCATTGGGATGACATGAAATGTAAAATTTGATGTATTTTAAAAAATAATGAAAATAATTTGTGAAGACATGAAATGTAAAATTTTAAGTATTTTAAAAAATAATGAGATTTGGCAAGTTAATAAATCAGTCAAAACGACAATTGGAAGGCAAAATTCGGGCTAGTATTAGGACACTAATATAATACATTGGAAACTTACTTAGTCGCGAGGCTGAGGGCGCAGTACCGCCAGAGGCCTCCAGCCTCCCTGATGGTAGATTTCTGTAATCACCTCAATCGACGAACTGCCACAAGGTTGGCACGGCCCTTGCCGTTCAGGCCGGGTACAACCCTCGGCGCGCGAAAACAACTGCGTTACGAAACGGTGGTATTCAAGCAAGTAACCATACCGCGATACCGTACCATATCGGAATAGACAATGTCACAAATGCAGTAGAAGTAGAATGCGTTATGGTCCAGCAAACAGTATATATTTAGAAAAGCATCCGAACTTCAAAATTAAATATTTTAGTAACTGAGAATTAATTTCTTATTAATAATATTCTTATCGAGAGACAAGCTTGGATTGAAAACAAACCTAAAAACCAAGCACATATATATTAAGGGAAACGCAGGCTATTTCAGCAAGGATTATTTTATAGAATGTAGGCTCACACTATATATACAAGAACTTCCAGGAAGCGAGAGAAAGTAGGAATAAAAGAGTAACATCTGTTAGAGTAAGCAAATGAAAAACAAGAAGAGTGAGGTTGGACGCGAGAGCTCTGCAAATGTCTGGCTTGATCAACCAAATGTTGCGGAAGTTCGCAAACAATAACAAAATTAGGTGTTACGTCATCAATAGAAGTAGTAGTAGAACTGTCTAAACAGGCAACCTCACAGGCAAGGGAATTTTATTATTTTCTCCCAACATCTATTATATTAATTTCGATTTCTAAAATTTTTAGTTTTTCGGTTAAAACGTTTTCAATTTCGATTCTTTCTTTCTTTGGTTCTCATTTTCATGTTTTATTTTTTTTTCTCTTTTTATATTTACCCATGTGACAACACACGGGAATAAACTTCTAACATATTCGAAACACGATTTATTAGTTATTTTTACCCTAAATTCGACAATATATTCAAGTCAAATTCTCGATCAGCATTGGAGCGAGACGAAATGTTGAGGGATTTGATTGAAAAGAAAAACTAGAGACAGAAAGGCAAACTCCGTTAATACCGCAGTAATGAAAATTAATATTATAAAGTGATCACTAACCAGAAATCTTGATTGACGTAAGACTTAGGTATATCGTTGAAAGATCTGGGAAAAATAAGCAAAAAATATAATTAATATAAAATGGTGAATACGTACGTAAATAAAAGACTCCAAAAGGACGGGTCCACATTGCAAACGAAGGAGTCTCTTATATGAGGATATGCAAACAATGTTCGGTAATGGCAGTATATTTTTTAGAGAAATACCAGTCTATGCTAAAGGCCGGTGATCAGAGTTTGGCAAGAAAATAAACAAATGACGTTCGCTAGAGGCGGTAATTTGTAAGGAGAAAATATTATGTAATAATAAAATGAGGGTTAAACTAGTGTATCGGAGAATAAACAAACAAATATATGACAATAAATAAATATACAAAAAAAGATAGGTTTAAATTAGTTCTTTTGCGACGCGCTTTCCGTGTACACGGAAATGTTATTTTTTTATGGTTTAAAATAATTATAATTTTTTTTCTTGTTTGGAAAAAAGTTGTTCAAGGATCGTGAAGCTATGACGAGCTCCACCGAGAGTAGTAATAATAACCACTTACTGAATTCGACCAGATCTCCTTCACTAAAATAAAGACCCGGCAAGATCGGAACGTAAGGCCCTGTAGCAAGTTGTATGGTGTGCGCGCAGTTTGCCCGCAGCTCCGGAGAGAGGTTTTTTGGGCGCCACCGAATTCGTTACGGCCCAAACTGGAAATTCCCGCGTTGTTCCCGAAACTTGCTATAAAACCTCAGTTAATGCCAACCCTGCCGGCAAGAATTGCTAAATGATATTTCACTAAATATAAAAAAGAAAAGACGTAAAACGCGCAAATATTGTTTAGCTAAATGAAACACCGCAAAAACGATACTATCACTTTATTCAATAAAGAAAACAGAAAGGGGTCATGACAAAAAAAGAAAAGGTGAAAAGACAACAGCGCGGGCGCAAATGGCGAATGCCCGAGATTCTAATATAAATTCTATTTTATCTTGTCCTTCCTTTTAGAGTTATGTGAGAGGGTGGTTAGAGTCAAAACAAAATGAAACTAAACCACTTATCTAAATAAAAAAAAACTTAGCTATAAGTAAGAATAGTACTTTGTGATCACAAAGGGGGCGCTATAAATTGATTAAAATGGGGAAAATAAAACATAAGGTGCGCAAAACAAATTTTTCCCAAACATAAGGGAACAAAAGAAGAATTAAATCTACGCTAATATAGCACTTAACTGAACTTCCTTTTCGAAAGTGTCCAGGTCCAACTACCCGGCTGGGTGGCACAACCCGACGACAACCTACTTGTCACACCGGTCCAAAGGACAGTCAGGTCACTCCAGATAGACTAACCCTGCTAGTCCCGAAATACAGCAGGCAGGTAAGCCAACTAATAAGGTTCACCTTGGCGTAGAGGCTCCTAACTCCTCGTCAGGTAGCACAGCAGATTTCTGCCTCCGGGGAACGGCCCTAGGAATGAAACATTTCCTAGTAGTGATTCGATTGCTAATATATACCATCTTTCCAAAAAAACAATAAGTTAGCAACATTACGAATTACTGATTAAAGAGATTACTTTTTAAATTTTAAATTGAAGTCAATAAAAAAAAACAAGAGTTGAAGAATAAATAATTAAAGCTCCCTCGTAACGATATATTTGAGCAATCGAAAAAAAACATTACAATTATAGCTTAATATCAGTTATGTATGTAAACTACAAAAATTAGATTCGACCAGGGGAAGCCGTCATCATTAAAAACAATAAATATATAGTCTTTCAAAAGGAGAAAATAAGCAGTTTAATAGCTCAGCCGAACCCGGCATCGCAAGGATAAACGAGCATGTTCATAGAAAACCCTAAATAATAACCATAGTTCAAAATAAAAGCTAAATAATCGCGAATAAAAGCATCATTTCTAGATTGGCAAGGATAAAATGCACGCTATATTGATAAAATAATTCCAATATGAGCCAATGAATAGCAAAAGGCTCTAAAATGAACTTAACTGAAATATCTAACGGCATGAAATAGAGAAATAAATGGTCTGAAAGACCCTACAACATTATTAATCATACATAGAATAATTCTCACCGTACTTTAAAATTTCAAGCGAAAACTACAAGTCCGGTTCATAGATCGAACCAAAATCACTAAATTAAACTTAAATGAAACCATCGTACTAGACGAATTTGTATCATATCAACAGTGCCTACATCTTTAATTTAATCACTCGAGAACCAAAATTCAAATAAATAACAATTATAAAGGATAATAGACCCAAAATATAGACTCTCTTAATTATAAAATATGATGGGAGACTTCCCCTAATACTGAAACAGTTTAAGTATAAACAAAACGGCATTAAATAGCACCCGACAACAGAAATTCCCAGTTTAGTGTCTATTTAAAAAAATCCAAACGCATCAAACAACACGAAGTCGTTTGCAAAACGAATATTAAGATTAAAAGTAGAACATAATTTCCATGGCAAAGACTCCATCTTCGGTACTATAATGAAATTTACAACAAAACAGCAGTCTTAGCATTAATTACTTAAAGATTGTGGCGAAAGTCGCCATCAGAAATGCGAACACGAAACCAATAGATATATTGTACCCCCGTATCGGAATCGCCTCGGATTGGCCAAGTAAATCGGACCACTAAAATTGCCGAAAATCTACGTTACTTTGTCGGATATTAAATAAAACGATTAATTCGACCGTTCATAAAAACCTAGTAACAAACCGACAACGAATAACTTGTTCGAATTTAGAATTCACGAGCCTGAATTATTCTCGTATCAGTTTGACGTTACACGAATATTCTAACAGTAACGTCAGAACTATTAGCTCTAATTGCCTCCTTAATTAGGATGGCGACACACCGAAATAATTTGGCTTAATTACTTGGATCCGAAATGAATGATAAGTAAAATAATGCAATAAAAAGCAGTTAAATTAACCCGAAAACACAAAAACAATAATAAAAACTCACCTCTTAGTCGGAGGGCACACTATTCAGCACACAAAAAAAACGCCGAAACTAAATGGCTGACCTCACCAGAGGAGACCGTTTTAAAAATCCTCACTTCGCGAGTTTTCCGAATGATACAGCACTATAAATGACCAAAACGAAGTTCTAAAATCAAAACGGAAATTACGGTGCGGTAAGTCGACAAAATCCGCCTTACTAATTCGGCGTGAACCAAATTTTCAATCGATTACCTTGTTGAACGGCTCCTCTACAGAAAAGGACGACCTTTTCTTTTCAGCAGAACCGGTCGCTTCCACCCAGGAGGTCCGCTCAGAGACAATTTTACGGCAGCGTCTCTAGTCGCTCCAATCAGGGCGAGTTTTCAGAGGCCAGCGCAAAGGATACCAAATCCCCTGTCGTGCTACATACGAAATCGCGAATACTACCCGGGCCGGTCAAAACTTACTAAAAATTAATGATCCAAAAATGGAATAAAAGTGTAATCACACTACGAAAGTATATTACATAAACAATGATATATTTTCACATGATAATTAAACGACCGTAATTGATTAGACTTCAATAAAGAAAAAAAATACATTAAATGTTATAAAATAATAAGATATACAAGTGTTGTTACATATAATACAACTAATTAAATATGTAAATATATAAAGCAAAACTGCTTAAGGACTTTACGTATAGTTCGTTCTATAACATTGTTGATAACCTTACTAAATAACAAAATAAATATATAGTTTTATTCTCAATAATGTGCCTTTTATTAGACACAGTAATAGAAATTAGAAACGTATCAATTTTCTACTATTATTAAAGGTACATGGATTTTATTACCATAGGAATTTTTCTTTTAATTATAATTAATACTCCTATTCAAAATGTCTTTAGATGCATAAAAAACGATGGATGCCTATAGACATATAGACTTTTGATAGTTATTATAGAATAGAAAATTATGCTATATCATGTTTATATTATTATATACGGTATATTGGTTATGTTACTTATTATTGATTGTATTAGATGTAAGATACATTTTAGACAAACGGAGCTCCACTTATAGGGTTACATATTCACAAATGTACATTCAAATATTTTTCTGATCTAAATATCACAAAAGGGAAGAAAAATTTCAGATCAAGAGAAAATTTTTCTTAAAAAGAAAGGGGAAGGTGTAAAGGTATAAGTATATACCCTGCATATCGACTTGTAACTATTAAATATTATTATAACACATTTTATAATCTGCATACTATTGCATACGATAGCAAAACGCGCTGAGCTGAATATAGTTCATATTTTGGTAATGCAACGTAACTGAGTATCACTATTATTAAGAATATCATATATCGTTATTGTAATGCTGACTAATATAAAATCAATACATAGAGTTAAATAAGTTCACGACTATTATTTGGGTCTCGGATGAACGAACCTGACTCAACTAATGACTCTAGGTAATACAATATGGCACCCCCTGGTTGAGTCATTACAAGGAGTTTCTTAAGTTTTACATATTTATTCGTACGGCCTCTGCTTAGATAACTTATTGGCATGTCGCTTTCATTTTCTCGCCAGAAATCATCTTGCAATTTTGACTGTTTTAATCATTTCCGGATAATACTAACATGGTTAGCGAAACGCGAGTCTTGTGCAAAAATTATGTTTCGGTATTCTGGATAGAACTGTGTTGTAATTCATTTTACCGATCGTTCCAAACTACAACTTAGGAAATTAGGGAATTAATTACCTTTGAGTGTGGAATGTAGTGTTGCGGATTTTCATCATCAGAACTTCTAAAATCTTCACATGGTGGTCTGCCTGGAAATAAAAATGCTTCGTTAATGACTTTGTAGGATAATTTAATCTGTGCTTTCATATTTTAGATAACTTCTACACAAGTTTTCACTTCAATGAGAAAAACTAAAAACGAAATTTATGCCTCTCCAAACATTTTGATAAATATATTTTTCTATCAGTGGACAGTTTAATTAGGTCTATCCATACAACTGTTTCGGCAAACATTCCTGTCACTATTTTTAAAGCGTTCTAAAATGGGTTAAGGGAGAATACAATCTAATTTTTACCGCTTAAAAGCGACAAATGGTAAATTACTATTTTGTAAGTACTAATAAAATAAGAGAATGGCAAAAATGTATTGTTCATCCTAAGATGAAACATAAGATGTTTCATTATGAAAAAAATAAAATATTTTAAATAGGCTACCGGTATTCCATCTTCATTATTATTAGAGCCATGCCAAGCACAAAGGGTACCTATCAAACTTTATGGGTTCCATCTAAATAGCTGATTATGTTAATAAATTATGTTTTTGTATATTTTGTAAGTATGTTATTTCATTTTGGGTTAGTTAATGAATAACTGTAATTTATTGAAAATGCGACTACAGGTGCATTAACAGTATATTACACAAAACGTATTAAAAGAGAAGCGTCTGGAGACCCGATGTAATTTTCGATACCGACTCTAGCGCCATCTAGTGTAGGTAGCGTTGACTCGAGCGATTGCATTCGCGCTATGTCTTCGCGATACAATCGGTTTTAAACATAAGCCGTGGTGGCCGAGATGTCTAGATGGTTAGTTTGGGTTAGACCGAATGGCCGTGGGGGAGGCGTGGCCTGCCTAATCCATAGATCCATCCAATATAAAAGGATTCATGGGCTAGGAACTGCAGCAGAGTATGTCTGTCTGCAGACGGAAGATGACCTATGGATTAGTGGAGGATACGTCCCCCCTCAACACGTGCTCACACGAGACGATATCCTTGCATTTTTTCCCAGAAACACTAGAGCGTTATTACTTGGTGATTTCAATGCGAAACATGTTAACTGGAGTAATCATAGAAACAATCAGAGTGGCTACTCGCTCAACAATACTATAATTAACAGTCCAGAATTACAACTCTTAGTGACCGATATTCCTACACATTACGGTCGAAATTTTGAACCCACATACATAGATATAGCCATCAATAAAGGAATTAACCATATTTCTAACCTGAGAGCGATCGAAGCGTTAAATTCCGATCATTTGCCAATTGAAGTAACTATAAACAATGCCTTGATTACAAGACCAGAAATGGTATTTTCATACAAGGACTTCAATTGGCGAATGTTCCGAGTGTATCAACTAACAAATGTTCCCAGGCAGATTGAGGCAATAGAAGACCTGGAGGGAGAGGTCCGCAATTTGACTGAGAACATTCAAAGCGCCCGGAATGCCACTGTCCCTAAGATCCGTATTAAAAATCGAGTAAAACCACTACCTAATAATATAATTGAAATTATTAATCACAAAAATCGAATTAGGAACAGGTGGCATCGCACGCACACACTCATGGACGGACTAATGGTTAAAACTCTAACAAACACCATCAAGACATTAATTAATAAACATAAAGAAGCGTGCTGGGTCGAATATATAAACAGTTTGGGTACCAGAGATAACTCTTTGTGGAGGTTAGCGAAAAGCCTGCGCAAGGATTGGGAAACGATACCAGCACTAATTGACAGAGACGGACAACAAAGGTTCAAAGACACGGAGAAAGCAGAGATTCTGGCAAACTACTTGGAAGCAATACATAACGTCCCTCCCGATGTCACCCTGCACAAATCAACATTACAGAATCCGTGATGGCTTTTAACACCCATAAATACCCCATCCCGCCCCATAAACTTAGATCACTGCTTGTAGCCCCACGTAATGTAACTGACGTCATTAGGAAGCTCCCAAATAATAAAGCACCTGGACCTGACACCATCACCTATAATCTTATCAAAAACTTACCGCGCAAAGCGATAATTCAATACACTCAAATTATCAATGCCATAATAAGATTGCAACATTTTCCACAGTCCTGGAAACAAGCGTATGTGGCAATGATAAAAAAACCGGGTAAAGATCCAAAATATCCCCAATCCTATCGGCCAATATCATTTTAAACACACTTAGCAAAGTAACCGAAAAGCTAATCTTATCTAAAATTACAACAACAATAGAATCCCTACACATCATCCCTCCTGAGCAATTTGGTTTTAGGCCGGGGCATAGCACCGAAATGCAAGCAGCGCGCATTGTCCAAAAGATTTTTGACGGCTTCAACGCTGAACAAAATACAACAATGCTGCTACTCGATATCGAACGTGCGTTCGACAGGGTGTGGCATGAGGGGCTAATATACAAGCTTTTTGCAATATATGGGCTGCCCTTGTATATTACGGCCCTAATTGCCTCATATATTTCGGACAGGTCATTCAACGTAAAAGCAGGCGGTGCTGTGTCTGGACCTAAGATCGTAAATGCTGGGGTACCACAAGGTACCGTCCTATCCCCGCAATTATTTAATTTATACATTTCCGACATCCCTAAAACCCCAATCACGGATCTTTCACTGTACGCGGATGATACGGCCATAACAGCCAGGTCATATTATGCGCAGGCAGCGAAGGCTAGGTTATCCTACCACCTAAGCAAACTCCTCCCATATTACAGCAAGTGGAAAATAAACATTAATCCGTCTAAGACGGAGTTAACAGTATTCACACGTAAATTCACAAACAACAGAGTTACCCCACTAAACATAAATGGACGATACATAACACCCAGCAAGAAGCTTAAGTACCTAGGCATAACGCTTGATCAAAGACTGAGATTCGCCCAACACGTCACTCAAGTAGTTAGGAAGGCATACTATGTAAGCCATCAACTCTATTTAATAACTAAACCCAGGTCAATATTAAGCCCCAGAAACAAACTCACAATATACAAAAGCATTATAAGACCAACTCTACTGTACGGTTCAGCGGTATGGTGTCAGGCCAGTGCCACACAAAGGCAAAGGCTTCAGTTAATTCAAAACCGCTTCCTAAGGGGAGCTTTCTCAGCTCACAAAAGCACGCGAATCCAGGAACTACATGAAATGGCTCGCATTGAAACCATTAGTGAACGCATAGACACCATGTCGAATAACTTTTACAAGTTTCGCTTAAATAGCTCCCAGCTAACGAATACACTAACGCACCTGAGATATGACCCAAACAATCATATCAAGCACGGGCCGATTTACAAAAACTTACAAATATTTTATGAACAATTTCATCCCCCTTAGAGCTAGAAGACAAAACCAAAATCAGACCTCTCCCGTCGGAGGAGCAGAACGCTTCCATGTAAATATTGTAAATTCTGTACATATTATGCATACAACTAATTTTAGGTCTAGAAATAAGGTATTTGGAAACTTTTAACAATAATAACACCAAAGAAATCTTAAAGAGGTTTTTTCTGCTGTTTTTCCTCTAAAGCTTTATGGACTGTACACATATACCTTGAACATGTAACACATTTACAGCACTGTAAATAAATTATTGATACTTCCATAAAAGGAGCCTGAGCTCCAGAAAATGGTACCCGATCGACGCACTGCATACGCATTACATTTTAATTATATGGTTACTAGCAGCCAGCCCTCGGGTGATAATAGCGCCCCATTTCTTATAAATTAAGTAAGGGAACATGCGAACTTATTGTTAAATGAAATTTAAGCATATTAAATACTGTAAAAATGGAAATAAATAGTTGATGATGATGATGTCTCAACTCGGCAGCGGCAACTATCGTCGGTGGCGGCTCGGGTTCAAACCCCGTTGCTTTTCTTATTTTTTTTTAAGATTAAGTTTCTAAACAATTTTTTTCTTGATTTTGGGTATGTCTTGGGTTAGTTTGGGTTAGCACCTGGTTAGTTTCCTTTTCTTGAGCCCCCGTAGCGAGCGCAGCGAGCCGAGGGTCATGCGAAAAGTGATATTACTTATTGTAATACGTGCCCGTACTTTGAATTCACTTTTTACGAAATATTTTGCTTTATTTAACTAAAAACCAGGATATATTTAACAAAAGCCGTATTATAGCGGATATACAGTAGCTTGCATGTGTTTCCGGGAATACATTCACAAAGAATCACCCTTCTTTGTGAATACATTCCACGCAAGGCCACCTATGTAGTATAGGTGGCCTTTGGTATCGAAAATTTGGTCGGGTCGCTAGACTCTTGTTATTAAAAGTATTAGGTTTCAAACGAGGAAGTTATTTAACACGAGGCGGTAGCCGAGTACGGAAATCCTCCGAGGTTAAAAATATTTTTTTACAAGAGTAATGTACTCTATTTTTCCTACGACCACCTGGGAAAATGGCACAAAAAGCACAGGGAGTGGAAATCCACTTTTTGTACGACCCTCGATGAAAATGAGAAAAATAGCACAGTTAACCTAAGAAAATGCCTAATATCACACGCGTGTTGAAAAAAATTAATAGTAATTTCAATAGAACCCTATGTAAAGAGTTGCCGGTGGCTGTCAATTTGAGAGCATATTTGATTTGACATTTTTGACTTGATGAATGTGGATACACGCGACGAATATTTTTCAACCCACGTATTGAAAAATGGATTTCAACACGCGTGTGATATTAATTAACAATTGTTTCCTTAAAAATATTAAGAGTTCTTTTTGTCGTAAAATAATAGTGAACATTACTCGCTTGAAAGTATGTTTTCAACACTCGTTACGTAATATACTACTATCTCAATACGTGTGTTGAAAAGTACTCGTATGCATTTGTCACGTCAAAGTATGAAATTAAATATGTTGTCAAATTGACAGCGTCAATCTATTGAAATAAAATCCTGTTGAAATGACTATTCAACATATATTTTAAAATAATCAAGACCCGTGTATTATAAGGCGCTTTCTAGCCACGTTAACTGTGTTTTTTTTCATTTTCATAAGGGTTCGTAGGAAAAAACATAGGTACGTTTACTATAAAACATAGATGATTCATTTATGTTCATGTCAGTTTTCAAATACTTACTCGAAAATAAGAATTCACTAGGTACATCAGAAAGAACTAAAGAAAAGTCAGAAAAGTATTTTTATAATAGGTATTTCCGAAGTTAAATGAATCATCTATGTTTTGTAGTAAACGTACCTATATGTAAAAAACAGCGGAAATACTTTAAAAAAATAGTTGATATTATTGTCATATAGGTTAAAGTAATTAGGTAGATGTTTTAACCCTGTCGCGTTATTATTAATAATAGCGAAATACAGAAGTAAATTTTATGTGTTCATAAAGACGAACATCTAAAATTATATTACTATATCGTATAATTATCAAATTATCAAGGTTTAATTTTTAACGTAAATTCAATGAATATATTTCAACAATCTTTTCCGAATAAAAAAATATATACTAACGAGATAGATTCATAGAAGGTGAGCAATACCACAGCTTATTCACTACCAGCTAGTCATCTTGCGGCGGCATCTTTGATTTGGGAAAGTCAATAATCAAATTTTGCAAATTTTAGAAGATGGCCATAACTCAATATTTAATTTAAAATATGCTTTTTCATCGTTTAAAATCCGTTTAAAGACGATTTTAAATGGCAAAATTGTATAAAAATTCAAAATTTCCGGACTTGTTTAGGGCAATAGCCGTGGCTTCGGACGAATTTGTCGTGGATTTTGAAGCGAAAATTCATTTTAAATTCAATCGTGGCCAGGGCGACTGTGGAACTAAACCGCTCAGGGCACTGCCAGGTAGACGCAGTGCCCGACACTCCAACTTTCCGATTTCGGTAGAGATGATTAGCTGGTAGTGAATAAGTTGTGACAATACCACACTGAAGAGAATCGGACAAAACAGAAATTACAGCTGATGAAGATTTTCAGAAAAACTTGGCAACGAAAACGAAGGCTTGCAAAACGAAAGTAAGACATTGGTTTAAAAATAAAATATTGCTGAAAATCTACAGTAATGTATTCTAAAAAATAATATATTACAGCAGATAATTTACGAACAAAATTAAACGACTAATTGTCATAATATTTTCAATATTCTATGTCAGTCCTGGGTGCAAATGTATTCGTTCCAAGAACAGGAAATTTTAAATGGAAATTTGTGATGCAATTAGATTCGTGTTGCATACAAAATTCGATGTACGACTACAGTTCTTCTTAGTCTGAAAAATCATAATCAGTCATCAGAATATTCAGGTATAATTTTTTTTGTGGTAGTGGCACACACTAAAGGGAGATGTTATGGCAAATAAGTTATTTTCGTTGCAGAATTGAACTACCTAGTCTATTCCTCGTGAATTTCTATATTTCATTGCGAGTCTGAAAATAAAGATTTTCTGTGCGCGCGTGAGAAATTCATTCAAGCAATGAAAGCATGGGATAATTGATTTCTGGGAGTGTAATGAACAAGAGTTTTTATTACAAATTTTGAAAAACAACATAAAAACGAGTTCATTCTTTATATATGGATATATACTTAATTGATAGAAAATAACCAAACTTTGTTTTTCAAGGCAATCTTATCTCAATTTCTATTGAAGTATGATATTTTAAAGGTAAATGTCCCAAAAACGCCTGAAATAAATATCAATAAACTATATAATTTTGACATCAGGATATAAAGGCTGTTATTATGGCAAAATATATAATATAGGATGCTCTATTTATAAAAAATAATTTTGGTTTTATTAATTTGTTTTGTCATCTTCGTGTGTTTATTTTGATAAGTCCAAAAGATAATATGTAACGAATACTTCTACTTAGGTATAATATAAACAGTTTTTCTCTAACTTATAATAAATCCTGTAGGTGATTGTCAAAAAATAAATGAAAACCCTTACAGGAAATAACCCAAGTTTTTAATGCATTAGTATATTGTGTAACTAGTAGGAAAAACAAAACATTCCTGGACGATGATTGTGGTAATTGCTGGACGAGGCGTAGCCGAGGCCAGCAACACAGGAGTCCAGGAATGTGCTTTTCCTACGAGTTGCACATACTATTTTTTATCCGATCGTAATTAATTAGAATACGTATTTATAGAAATAGAGCCAAATATTACTCCAAATAAAAACGGTGTTTTGAATTTAAACTCAACATAATATCAAGTTTTGAATCGAGCGAGCTTGGAGTTTATTACGTAACTACGGAAACCACAGCTAAATCTTGCTTTTGATAAACGTCAGATCTGACAAACAAGGTGTTTAAATAGGACAGAAATGTTATAGGTATTCCCGGCCTAGGACGGAAATGTTGTACGTACAGTTATTGCATGTTGCCAAGCAACGAATACAATATACTGGAATCATGACTTTTGCGGTGAAAAAACACATCGAAAAGGTATAGTTTTTCGTCCGATCGCTGCGCTGGCCCGAAAAAGCCTACTTTACTTTATTGCAATAATAGATGAAAATAAGGCGTTTTCAGAGAGGTTAATAAAAAATATTTAACAATAAGTATTTTATAAGATGCTTAATTGCTGGTTTCTTTTAATGACATTATAATGCAATCATTTCAGATTTAACACTTGGCGTAAAGCTGCTAGAAGGAAAGATCTTTTAGAGAAAAATAAAATATTAATTACAAGTTAGGTGAAGATCACATTGAAAGCAAGTATTTTGTGGTATCTACAAGCTAAGTATAAAGCGTCTTTATGATACCGCTATACCGTAATTTTTCTTGGACCGAAGCGCAAATCAAATTTCTTATTAGAACAACCTCCATGAAAGGCCATCATTTTATCAGGTAGGTATATGCTCATAAATTAGCAAACACAATAATTGAAGCAAACCTTAAATTATTACAGCAGCCTTTATACTTGCTGGAAATTCATGATGAATTGAATACAAAATTTTTCAAAAACTCACTAATTTCAGTGTCTATTTTATCATTAGCGTGACATGTTTCGACACACGGTGTCTCCATCAGATGAAATACTACGTAAAATTACTATTCTAGAATATTTATAGTAAATTATAACAAAAATCTGAAT
The DNA here is from genome assembly GCA_016904865.1 of Pissodes strobi. Taxonomy (NCBI): domain Eukaryota; kingdom Metazoa; phylum Arthropoda; class Insecta; order Coleoptera; family Curculionidae; genus Pissodes; species Pissodes strobi. The sequence goes on along the minus strand of MU191315.1, from coordinate 18,982 downwards.
TTATAATAGGGACAACATCCGCAATAATACAATAATTTTTAATATTAGGATATTTTTAAGAAAGGTGATAAATAGTCATGCAGCAAGTCTTATTTTTTCAAAATACCGGGTATCTGGTCCAACATGAAAGCCGTATGGGCTTGACCAGATACCCGGTCAGGTACCGGGTACCTGTCCGGGTACAGTGACCCGTTGCACAAAGCAGATTTAATTTTGTTTACTAATGTATTGTCAAATAGTTTTGACTTAATTATGTTTCCAGTTTTGTTTTACTTCGTTTTGTTAATTAGATGAATGGTGAGTTTACTTACGAGTATATTATGTTTGTATATTTTGGATTTCGTTTTTATGTTAGTTTGGGTTAGCTTCGTTTTGAACTTATAGTTATTTCAAACTTATTGTTTACTTAAAATTTACTTTAGATCCGGGAGTCGGATATCCCTTTTTCAAGCCGTGTACCGGGTCTAAACCGGGTCAAAGCTGCCTAATTTACAGCCATTATTATTTATACCACTTTATTTTTTCAACCTTACGTTTTTTCGCTCATAAAAAACTACAAAACTTCTTATTAAAAATAAATTTACCTAAGTCATCGATTTTTGGGGTAAATATTTTGACAACTTTAATATGCTTTTATAATTTACTGGAAGTTGGATTTTACACATTTTTCAAACTGAAACTAAACGGGTTAAATGTTGTTTGTTTTATCTCTGTTTTAGATCAGACCCTAAAATCTGATGGAACTTTGATTGTTAATGCCGATAATGGGAGTGTTTTCGAAACTAAAGTAGGTAAGATATTAAAATTATTTTACTTAAAAAATTTTAACATTCTGACATTTTAATTTTACACCATAAGTTCTTATCTATAGACTCAATATGGTCCATACAGCAAATTTCTATTTTTCTATAAAAAAAAATCGGTAAATTCTCAGTTTACACATTTCTTTCTAGGACAGCTTGGCAATGATGCGAATAAAGATAGTTGTGTGATCGATAGGCAAATTCCTAGCTGCCGCATTGCTATCTCCGACCGCAACACAAACTCGCCAAGATTCACTAAAACCAAAACAAAAAATACTCCTTGAATCAAAGCAATTTGACTTGTAGATTAGCTTGTTAAGTAAATGTTTAGGATATCCATTGTTAAGGAACGTCAAACTGGTGAGAGCAGTTTGATTACGGGGAGTGACGCCCCTGCCATTCCGAGTTGCCACGGGATGTGGCCCATCAAATCCCGTCGTCCTCCCCCAGGCTGGAGAGCACCCGAAGTACAAAGTCTGGAGCTGCTCAGTGACAGTTTGTGACAAGAGGGGCTGCATTGAATTAGCTGGCAGGAACGTCAAACTGGTGAGAGCAGTTTCAGTATGTACGAGGTTTGCAAAAAACATGATTTTCGCTCAAGAGTAAAGTACCTTAATTAATTAATATGGTATAATATTATATGAATTATGCTAAGAATTTTACGAGGAATCCAAAAATAAATTCAAATATAGGGTGACCGATTTGAAAAAAAAATTGTTCTCCCTTGTATATGGGAGATTTTTTGAAACAAAATTTTAAGAAAAGAAAACGAGAATTTTCAAATATCTACATAACTCTACTTTGCCTTTTTTTGTGACAAGTAAAATAAAAAAGTTAAAGGAGGCGACATTATAGTGGATCACCCTGTACAGGGTGTCCCATTTTCGTAGGTTTTAGGGGTTTCACCCATATGGAGTAAAGATAGAAGGATGCGGTTTTCGTGACACCGTGCTACTTTTATGTGAAACGAAAGGTGGTACAAACAGAATTTTCATGGCCGCCTTCGTTCTTGAGATACAGGGCGTTTTTGAAAATGTTGCATTTTCAAGCACCCCACGGATCTCAGCTGCCTGATAACTTATCGAAAAGGTAAAAAGTGCTTCTTATATAACTTTTTACGTAGAATCCAGTGTCACCTTCAGAATAAGTATACGGGGTCAGGTCAAAAAGTTATCGTACCCTACTTTATTTTTTTAACGGGACACCCTATATATTATTTTTTCATCTTCTTCCCCTCACCAAGAGCTTTTCAAAAACATAACATAGTCCATATTTATTTTCATAATTAACGTGACAAAACTAATTTTTTGAAATTTTTTTCGTATAGTAAGCGGTCGTGGGTAGCCATGATAACATTACTTTACAAAAAAATATAGCTGACACTGGCTTAGCAAATTTATTGAATAATTAATGAAAAACAAATCACAAATATTGTTCAAATTGCTGACCATTACATCTCCTACATGTTTGGCAAAGTTTATAAATTCTCTTTAATGCATTTTCTAATATAAATGATCGCCTTTGTAATTCAGCAAAAGCGTTTTTCGTGGCCATTCTCAATTCTCATTGCGTTTTCTTCTAAGATATGTAAGTATCTATTAGAGTTTAGATTCTCTTCATAAATTCGGTTCACTATTTTTCTATTGAGAATAAAGCAGGAAACATTAAACCCAAACCTGCCCTTACGTTCCCTAGCAAAAATAACGTGGTTATTTTCCTGACTCCAAAACCGCGAGTTGTGTCTATTGAAAATTCCCGAACTTGTAAAATGTGCCTCGTCCGACCAAATAATCCTTTTTTCGAAACTAATATCTTATGCTATCATATTTATAAACCAATTGAAGAACTCCAATCTACGCTCAGGATCACCAGGGTGCAGATGATGCACAACCTCGTCTTTGTAAGGTTTGAATTTGTGTGTTTTTTTTTATTCTTTGCACTCTTGTTTTGGGTACACCCACCTCTTCGTCTATTTTTCTACACGAGGTTCCAGGAGCTGCTTGAACAAGGGCTAAAACGTTGACCTCAGATCCTTCGTTCTCTTTCTTGTAGACTCGGGATCGAGGTTTGCTAAAAAAAAGATCCATATTGGCAAAGATTGGATCTTAATTTTTGAAATATTGTTTTTCCGGGTTGTCTTCTTTCAGGATATCTATGACAAAATAATGAGAACAAATAATTTCAAAATACAAGAAGGTAAAGATTAACTGACCTGTTCAAATAAAACTCTGCCGCCTGATCTGCGTTTTCATTAGATAATATGAAGCAGGTATTCATATCATACTTCCCAAGGTATTAAAATTTTTGATTTTGGGCCATATTAAAAAAACAAATCAAACAATAATAACAACGAAGAACAATAAATATCAACTACCTAAGTACGGGAAAAAAATAAATATTAGTAATGCCAACAATGACAGTAGTAATGATGGCATGATGATTTTGTTATTTGCGTTATCATGGCTACCCACGACCGCATACTATACGAAAAAAATTATAAAAAATGAATTTTGTCACGTTATTTAGGAAAATAAATATGGACTATCTTATGTTTTTTAAAAGCTCTCGGTGAGGGGAAGAAGATGAAAAAATAATATATAGGGTGTCCCGTTAAAAAAAATAAAGTAGGGTCCGATAACTTTTTGACCTGACCCCGTATACTTATCCTGAAGGTTGCACTGGATTCTACGTAAAAAGTTATATAAGAAGCACTTTTTACCTTAAGTTATCGGGCAGCTGAGATACGGGGGGTGCTTGAAAATGCAACATTTTCAAAAACGCCCTGTATCTCAAGAACGAAGGAGGCCATGAAAATTCTTTTATGCCACCTTTCGTTTCACAAAAAAGTAGCACGGTGTCCCGAAAACCGCATCCTTCTATCTATACTCCATATGGGTGAAACCCCATAAAACCTACGAAAATGGGACACCCTGTACATACGACAGACCTCTAAGACCTCTAAGACGACCTCTAAACTACTTATACTTAAGAAAAAAATGTATGAATTGATATAATTTTTGCTATTATGTCCGGCGTTAAACAGTTCCAGTGTGATAGGCGTCAAAATATTGGATGCTCCTGGGGAACAACATAAACCATTTTTGCTCATGACACTCTTTGTTGCGAATAGTTGCAGCTAAACTGCATGGTGATTGATTCAGTAGAAAGTAAAGATTAGTTTAGATGCTATAAAACATCGGGACTCTGCAAGACTTTTTAGTTTTGGCGAAAATAATGACGTCATTTTTTAAATTTTTTATGAAAAATAATTCACCAGTAGAAAAAAACATGCCATAAAAACTTGTACCAGCCAATATTATTTTAAAATTGTCTCCTAGAATAGAAATAACAACTTTGGTACAAAAATCATACGTTAGTGACAATTTAACCATTTAATATTATGATCTTTATGCTTTTTAGATGATATATTTGATTAGCAAGAGTTTTGTTTTATGTGATAATTGAAAACATTAGTTGATTCACTTAACCAAATTTGACTTTTAATAGATAAAGTATAGACTTTTCAACAAAAAAATTACAAAAAAAATATTATAAAATGAAATGATAAATTTGCTGCCATGTCCGGCCTTTAGCATTGGATCCTTCCAGTGTGCGCCCCCGCCATTTCGAGTTGCCACGGGATGTGTTCCATCAAATCCCAACGTCCTCCCACAGGCACGAGAACACCGAAGTGCAAAATCTGGAGCTGATCAATGACAGTTTGTGACAATAGGGGCTGCATTGTATTAGCAGGCAAGAACGTCAAACTGGTGAGAGCAGCTTGACTATGGGTAGTGACTCCCCCGCCATCCGTGTTGCCACGGGATGTGGCCCATCAAATCTCATCGTCCTCCCCCAGGCTGGATAACACCAAGTACAAAGTCTGGAGCTGATCAATTAGGAGCGACCCAACAAACCCCATTCTTACCCCTGTCAAACTAAGGACCACCAAAGGAATGAGTCTGAGGACGATGCTTCCAGTGGACACGGCCCTAGGTGGTAGATGCATGCCTACTCGCATCGCCCGGTGAAAGACCACCCTATCAGAACTGTGAAGCGCTAAGTGGTTTTTCCGAACCACGTTCCGCTTCCGCGCTGGTGGTTCCGGGTTCCACAGAAGGAATATATAGACATGATGGTGCTTCCAGGATCAAAATATTCCGGAAGTAAACTCCCCAGCTATTCGGATCTCCGGGCGCTGGGTGGCCCTGGGAGCCCTTCATTCCGCATTTTACAGACAGCAAAGATACCGAACCAATTTAGAATAGATTTCTGCAACATAAGAGGCCTAAATACAAACATAAATTCGGTACACCAACATCTACAAGCAAATAGACCACACATATTAGCCCTTACAGAAACACAAGTATGTTCTACAACAACAACAGTGAACTACCTCTATCCTGGTTACGACTTACATACCCGATTTAGATATAAGTTCGGAATATGCCTTTTTGTCCGAAGCGACCTTTCATGTCACCGCGAGGAAACACTCGAACCGAACAACCTTGACGTCATGTGGCTCAAGTTCACCGCCAAGGGATTAACCAAGTTTATATGTTGTCTCTATCGCCCTCCGAGCGATAGAGCCTACCAAAGCTTTTTCTCAACACTAGCTACCACCTTTGACTCAATACAGGTCGATCACCCCAGTTCAGAAATAATCGTTCTGGGAGACTTCAATGCCCACAACACCAACTGGCTCAAACATCACAACAAGACCGACAACGAAGGTAGAGAGGCTGAAGCATTTGCCATCAGCTGCGGGCTTACTCAACTTGTAGACGAACCAACTCGAATCTCAGAGAGGGGCGAATTCGCCGCCCTCCTGGATCTTTTTCTGACCACCAATCCTGACCAGTACAAGGTTACAGTTGGTCCGCCATTAGGTACCTCCGACCACAAACTTATTACAACGGTTTGTGAATTGCCACTCATACAGAAGGATCCACCATTGCCTCGCAAAATCTGGCATTACAATTCTGCAAACTGGGACGATCTGAGGCAGTTTTACCTAGATTTTCCTTGGCTCGACGTCTGCTTTGCCACTGACGACCCGTCAGACTGCTGCGAAGAGATCATGCAAGTAATCTCCTCAGGAATGGAAGCATACATCCCAAATTCCATCAAGTTACCATCAAAAGGAAAGCCCTGGTTCGACAAAAGATGCGAAAGAGCTGTAGGAAGGAAACAGCAAGCCTATAAGTACTGGCAGCAAAATCAGACCGCTGAAAATCGCAATTATTTTATCGAAGCGAGAAACGAGTGCAAGCTTGTGATCGACGAAACTAAGGACAAACACAATCAAAGGATCAGGAATAAACTTTTGCAATGCCCCAGTGGTTCCAGGAATTTCTGGTCGGTAGCAAAGGCAGTAAGTAACAACTTTACAAAAACGTCTCTCCCACCTTTGACGGACGAACGTGGCATCACGGCGACTACAGCCAAGGAAAAAGCAAACATGCTCGCCAAAATGTTTTCATCGCACTCTACCTTAGACGT
>MU191315.1:0-12277 GCA_016904865.1 Pissodes strobi | reverse complement strand
CTCCAGACCTAAGCTATTACAAAAAACGAAGCTTTATGCCGCTGTGGATGGATCTATTAAACATACAACTGAAAAACAAAACAAAAGCAGCAGAAGACCATTTCAAAATATAAATCTGGAATGTTTCTACACTTTGCTTATATATTCCACTTTTCTTCGAAATATTTATTTTAGATTTTAGATTTCAACGTTCTAAATTTAACTCGAAATTTATACACATGTAAATATCTGGGAGAATTTTGTTTATATTGCAGCCGTTTACAATTTTGAAAGTAATTTCCAGCAGAAAGCATATAATTGATTTTTGGAGTGCAGTAAATAGATGTCATTTCAACGGGTGTTTTCAACAGAATAATATTTTTAAGCCCCACATGTTAGTGGAAAAATTTATGTTAGATATTGTATCATTTACGGGTAAAGAGCTAATATGAATACATTTAACAAACCTACGGGCAATTACTTGTCTTTATGGAAGCTGTTAATCAACTTTTACACATGTCTAATATTGCAGATCAGAGTAAATATAAACGTATTGATACTAAAGTTATTACATGACAAGGTAGCGGCATCAAGAGCGTATCTAGGTTATTCTGGGGTTTTAACTGTATGCATGATGAGTTATTCGATAGCCTTGAATGTTTCACCTGATATACGCTATTTTTATATAAATGGCATACAGGACACTCTAAATCATAAAAATCAAGAAACACGCTTTCCAAGTACACGACATATTAATTATGCCATAGAAACCCTTATGTGACAATAAGTAACCACTATTATAGATACTGTCTCCTGCGCTCATTCGGCGAGCTCTCCGCGAACTCGCTCGGCGCATTTTAACCACCCCAGTTAGCGTCCAAGGCATGTAAGAATTTGGATGTAGGTCCAGGTGATCTAGAAATGGTCAATTCAGACTTGGGCCGAGTTGCACTCTGGCACCCCTCCGAATGGCCTTGTCTCAATCTGAGTTTTCCCAATTAATTTATTAGCACTGCTTAAGTAAACATGTGCAAAGTTTGACTCAAGGTCGTGCCTAATACTAAAGGTGATCTGCCGGGTCCTGTGTAAAAGTCTCTAGGTCCCCAATGTGTTTGCTACAAATTAGCGGGGAGCTCTAGGTTTAATTTATTTAGTCGTTCCTAGTTCATATCTTAGAGGCTCAGCAATACTAGAAAGCCGTTAAGGTATATTAGCTTTCGGCTCTAGAGTTCTAAAAGTTATATTAGACTAACTCATGCCTTCTTGTCCTAAGACACCTATATTTATATGGACAACATCGTGAACTATGTATAGACGTCTATTAATACAGGATGCCAAATCGGGTATAGGCAACTTCTCTATCGCTGATTAAGGAACAACGTCTAGCCCTTTAAACTGTCAATCCGGGGAGACGAATGCCTACCCTACTATCTTAGAGAAGTTGGTAGATAGCAGTCACTACAGCACGTCTATCAGTACTATGCTGAATACATCGCAGGGCTAGAATGCAATTAGTCTTAGGACAAGAAAAGCGGAACAACCTGCAAAAGAGCATGTGTTCCTTGAATTTAATAGGTTACTCATTATCTCGTGCTTTTAAAACAATGTTCAATGCAAATGAAAATAAAAAAATAACAATTTATAATGTTTAATATGTTGGTTGCTATTGTAACAGAACCTTAAGGTTGTCGGACAAATTCAACTTTTGACAACAGAAGATTCAAAGCTGAACGCAAGTAGGGTTATTAAGTGGCAATGAACACTAATTAAATGAAAGTTAATTGGCTTTATTATATTGAGTCTTAAATCTTAAAGCAAATTGTCAGTTAGACCTGAATTCTGCAAACAAATGTTTCTCGAAAATCACGCAGTGATTTTTAGCATCGTCGCGAGCGTCGTTTGGACGACTGTTAACAAGTTGTCATAAGAAGAAAAATATATGCCCTCTATGAAGAACAGATGAAATAAACATATATATTATTCGTGCTACCATTCGCAGACCTGTTGCTACAATAGGCTTTAAATACCGCGCAATAGACAAAAATGTCGTGGAACGGAAGCACAAAGTCTGCGGACCTGTAGATTTAATTACCTGCAGCAAATTAAGAAATATAGAGCGGAAAAACAGATCTATGTTTTACCTGGACGAACTATGGTTTGACACTCATGACACAGCATCCAAAGGATGAGTTGATTCTAGTTCAGACTGCCAGACGAAAGCCCCATCAAGCTAAAGAAAAATAATTACAGTAATTCATGTTGGATCAGAAGATGAATGGGTTCCAAACTGTTTGTTGTTGCCTGCTAAAAATATTTAGGATTTGATCTTGAACTACCATGCAACTATAAAAAATCAGTAAAGCATATTTTAAATTCGAAGAATAGTCTATTTATATACATAATAATAAGTAACCCGTTGTTATTAACCTAAATGACGGCTCTGACAGCAAAACAGGATAAGGTATAGGAAGTATTTTCACTATGTGAATTAAAATTAGAGTCAATTGGCAAGACTTTGAGATGCACTTTAGCAATTTCATTTATTAGGTAATTGTATCGCTTGTAAAAAATACCAGTTACGGACACTCATTTCTATAATAAACTAACTTAAGCTTAAAATATTATTATGCAGTTTCTAAGATATTCTAAATTATAGAGGTACTCGTTCTACGCCCATAGAAAAGTAATAATTTTTTAAAATCTATTTAGTAACGAGATCAAATTATACCTCGCACTCTACAGCACACATGGAGCATATTGGTGAATTTATATACAAATTAGCCCTTGGGCAATTTAAATAAAATACAGTCTTGCTAGTCTCACAGATAAATCCTAATTTGTGCTAGTATTACAGAAAAGAGCAGTTTAATATGCCTGCTTGCTAGTAACCGTCCTCCATATATTACATTGAAATATTTGTAGTCTTCTCCTGGATTAAAACAATACTGTGGTGACTAGATTACAAATCCATAACCTATCTAAGGTTATAGTATTAAAAAGCTTCAAACATTCATACAAAAGTAGTTACAACACCTCAGGACAAAATCGATTCCTGAATTTTATCAAGATAACATCAATTCTAAGCCATAGACTAGACTAAAAATATATAACAACGAATCACTAATACATCATTCTTAATAATATACTTAGGTCAACAACAGACGCAACTGTATGTACCATTTCCTATTAAAGTATTTATATATGCATTCACCGTTATACCGTGCAAAAGAAAAGAAACTCTACCCTACCTGATTTACAAACCAGGCAGAATCAATCAATCAATAACATTTTATTTTCTACATTACATAATTTGGCAGACCTAGGCCGCCGCTATATATTTTTACATGTTATACGCGGTTGTATTTGGTCCATAGCTACGCATTGACTCACACAACACTCGCGTTTTGACAAACACCTACGGACGCAGGGGGCTGGTGTCGGCCCTGTATCAGCGGCAGTCAGTGGCAATGTGGTAAAGATATCAGATTACATAGGCTTATGCCTTTCAATCGTGTTCCGTTATTGGTTACCTAATGGTATATTAGCCGTGTAATGGATGTTTATGCGTGTGTTTACCGGTTTTGTGTAGGGAAAAATCGTAAAACCCTACTTCTCGTTTGGACGATACAACATTGATATGTACAGGAAATGTCTATTTACAATATTTACATATATACAGTTATTTGGATAGTATATAGTATACTTCCAGTTCAGGGAGTTGGAATTTTCATGGCGTGCAATCTAAGCTCACTGCACGAACATTGCATTTCATCGGTTCTTGGCATACTGCCGCGATTCGGTTGAGGTAGCCGTTTTATAGCAGGCTCTAGTCCCTTGACAAGCCCCTCCCCCTTTGTCCGAACAATGGTGGGAGGAGCCTGCCACTAGACTAGTCGATCTGCTGGATATACTCGAAGCTGCTTTCTGCGCTCCTGATGGATTCACTTTTTTATGATAGAAAAAAGTGACCATAGGGGCCTTGTTGGTTATTTTATGTGTTTGGGATTTACACTATATTTACATTATTTACATTGTTGCGAGTTTACGGAGGTTCTAGCTCTTTATAAAATAGTAAAGTATTCCTGTATATGGGGCCATAGCGAGGAATGCTCAGTGGATCATATCTTGCATCTGCAATCCTCGCTGTCAGTGGCGATCCTCTTATGCCGAACTCGAAGAATTTGCTTGCCGTTCTTTCTATGAACTGGTCAACGTACTCTACGTTAGTCATTCTGTGCAAATCTTCGGTTCTGACATGATCGAAGACCGTCAAAGACAGCGCCGATCGCAGATACCTATTTTGTAGGACTTGGATTCTTTTGATATGTGTTTTGGCGGCGGAGCACCACACGGGGGCCCCATATAACAGTGCAGGGCGAATAATGGCTTTATAAATCGTTAGTTTATTTGCTGGGCTCAAATACGCTCTTGTGGCTATAAGCGTATGTAAGCCTTTCCGTATTGCCTCGTTTTTTGCACGAATCGCGGCTATATGTTTTGCGAAGCGTAATTTCGCGTCAAAGACGATGCCTAAATATTTGACGTTTTCCTTGGGCAATATTTCGACGCCGTTCACGACGAGCGGAGTCATCTCCGTATCCTTTCTTTTGTGAGTAAATATGCCAAGTTCCGTCTTAGACGCATTTAGGTTTATCTTCCAGTTTGTAAAATATGGCAAGATTAGATTCATATGAGCTTCCAAGTTAATTTTGGTCATTTGCGCAGTCGACGATTGCGTGTAAATCGCACTGTCGTCCGCGTAAAAGGCACAGGAGTTCAAGGGATGAGACGGATAGTCAGCTATATAATGACTAAAGAGCTGAGGTGAGAGTACTGTTCCCTGTGGTACACCGGAGATGATGTGCCTTTCTGTTGAGACACTACCCTGGATTCGCACAGAGAAGGTGCGATCTTCCAAATACGACACGATGAACGCTCCTAGATGCAATGGGAGACTGTGTGTTACAAACAGTTTGTATATCAAACCATCGTGCCATACTCGGTCGAAAGCTTTCTCAATGTCTAGCAGCAACAACGCGGTGAGCTTATTTTCGTTGTAGCCATTCGTTATGTCCTGTGCTAGTTTCGCCGCGAGCATAGTGGTGCTATGGCCGCGGCGAAAACCGAATTGCTCCGGTGGGAGGACGTTAAGCTTGTCTACCGCGTCGTTAATTCTAGACATGAGAAGCTTCTCTGTCACTTTTCCGAGGGTATTTAGCAAAGAGATCGGTCGATATGAGGCCGGGAGCCTCGTATCTTTGTTCGGTTTGGGAAACAGTATAATCTCAGCTCTTTTCCAGGGAGTAGGAAAGTGCTGAAGGCGGATAGTTGCATTGGCAATATGCAGGAAGTGAATGATGGCTTTATTCGGTAGATTCTTCAGCAGAATGTACGGAATGCCATCGGGGCCGGGAGCTTTATTCTTGGGGAGACGACAGAGAGTTTTGCGGATCTCCTGTGGCGTGATCAAGAGCTTTGTCAGCGTTGACGGGGGAATGGGGTACTTCCTGCTCTTAAACAGGCGTGCAACGTGAGTGATTTGCTCATGATGATGGGTTACGTCAGGCGTCTCTCCATAGACGCTCTCTAGGTGGTCCGCAAAGGCTTCCACTTTCTCACGGTTTTCAATTAGAACATTACCCTGAAAATGAATTTCCGGGTAGTCAGTGGGGCCTCCGCGGACGCGCCTAGCGAGCTTCCATACAGAGCCGTCTTCTTGACTTATAGAGTTGGCAAAAGTCATCCATCTATCATTGCGAAAAGCGCGGATCTGTGTCCTTATTTCTCCTGTCAGTGCTGTAACACGAAGTCTGTCGACTCGCGCTCTGTTTCTCTGCCATCTCCTTCGAATGCGGTTACGGAAGGAGATTAAGTTCAGGATGGTATCGGGAAGGAATTCTGTGAACGTTTGTCTTTCAACAACCGGGCACAAGGCGTCTCTGACGTGCTGGATGTTTGTGACTAAGGTTCGGACTTCGTTTTCGAGTTCAGGGATGCTGTCTATTTGCCTAGGAATGACCGTTTCCTCGTTCATTCTTCTTCTAAACTCCTGCCAATTTAGATTGCGGTATGAAAGCAACGTGTCCTGCGTAGGTTGCGGTCCACCTCGCAAACCGATCTCTATTGGCAGGTGATCAGAATTCAGAATATTCAGCTCTCGCAGCTGCGAGTAGTTGGCCACTCTTCGAGAAATAGCGACATCCAAGAACGATGCAGTGTGGTAATTTGCCGCGTAGTAGGTAGGATTGGGGGTGCGATGAAATGCAATGTCCGGGTAGCGCTCCAGTATCCTATGAAGCAAGCGTCCCTTCCCGTTGGTTCTGCCGCCCCAGTCGACGTGCAGGGCATTCACGTCCCCCAACAGAATGGTCCGCTTGCTCACAGGTAGGAGATTTAGAAAATCTTCTTCAAACAGCTGGAGTTGCGGGGGAGCGTAAACGCCGATCACCCGCAGACCACTTGTCAGCTCGATAGCCACATGCTCAATGCGGGAACGCAGGCTATTAATTTGCTTAAATATCAGTGGTCTACGGATGAGACAGGCCACGCCTCCACCGCGTTGTGGGCGGTCGTACCTGACTACCTTCCAGCGCGCAAATTTCAGTTCGAAATCCGGCTCTAGATTGATTTCGCATAATATAATGATACTAGCGTTTGTGTGATATAGGAAATGCTTAAATTCAGCGAGCTTAGACCGCAGGCCATTACAATTCCAACTTACGATTTTTATATACATTTAAAAAGCGTATTTGCTCATTTCTTCCGAGAAGAAACGCATCGACGCTTGAAGTATTTCTATACGATTGCCGTTACAGGCCTCAAGCATCGACGCGTATTCTTCCAAGCAGAGAATAAGTTGATCAAGATCGACTAAATTATTAATGCGATTGACTACATTTTGCAGTGAATTCAATTTATTAGAAATGTTAGTTTCGGGGAGTTTATTTTGAAATCTGTTTTGAGCAATCTTAGATTCTGATGTTTTACCACTATTGCCACTAACCTGACGTGCATTAGAGTCCTGTTCGGGTCTTCTTCCTGCTTGTTGGTTGCCCTTGAGCGGGGGGAAGCTTCGCTGGTATTCTTTTTCGTTTTCTGCAGCGTTATTCTGTTTATTTTGCCACGCAGGTCTTGCTGGCGGTGGCGCTGGCTTGAATTTTTGCTGTTGCTGTTTAGCGTTCTGGTTGGGTTGAAGTTGTCCTATTTTAAAGTGGTAAACAGGACAGTCTGTGCTAATCGAGCGGTGCTCGGCCCCACAGTTTGCACATTTTACAAAGTCAGCATTACAATTTATAATTTCATGCTTCCCTGCACATTTCGAGCATGAAATCTGCCGCTTACAGTATGTTGCTGCATGACCATATGCCTGACACCTTTTACACTGCATCAGTGGTTTTACATTACGTCTGTTTTCCCACGATATTCTTACGTTTAGCATAGTTTTAATCTTTTGATTGAGATGCTTGAGCGTAATATTCGCGTCGAGCACAACCAAATAAAGGGGGCGAAGAGTCTTCTTCATTTCGAAGACTGATTTGACATTTAAATCGTGTTCATCAAGGAGAGCGGTCTTGATGTCATCTTGTGTCACATTTCCGTCTAGACCTCGGAGGACGAAAGCATGCGACTTTTGTGCTTGTTGGGCATATGAGTGGTACTCTGTGCTTTCTCGCTCCAGGTGCCTTTTCAATGTATCCCAGTCTTTATCGAGTTGGCAATATACTATTACTGAGTTTCGTGTATATTTTAAGTCGTATTTTTCGATCTGCATGGTGCGTAAATCATTTCTGAGGGAGTTGTGATCTGCCGGGCGTACTTTTATGACTATTGGGGGTGGCTGTGCCGCTTTGGCCTTAATCGGGCTTTTCGATTTAGGCTTGGGCTTAGTCTTGGTTAGTATCTGCCGTCTGGCCGGGACGGACGACGCGATGCTGCTTGTTTCCTCAAATTCCGTGTCTGATAGAGGCTGGAATTTGTTTGATGTCGGTACGGGGGTAGGCACCCCAAAGTCCAAGTTAACTATTCGAAAATTCTTTCGAAAAGGGATAGTTTTAAACGGGACTTTGAAAGTTTGCGTCTCGTTTGTGTCTATCAGGGGGGCAGGATCGATTTGTGGTGTGGGCGGTGCTTCCAAGTTGGGAGGGGCCTCTTCGCTAGGTCGCTCTGCATCTTTCGGTCCTGTTTTTTGCACCTGTTTTTGTGTTGGCAGTTTTTCGGCAAGTTTTTGTTTTTTGGTGTTAGCCTGGCTTTCGGGCGAGCTATTGCTTTCTTTACTTTCATTCGCAGGATCTTTTTTGCGTCTTCCAGTGTCGATTTTTGCTTTTGCAGCAGGGCGCTTTTTGCACAACTGTATGTGCTTCTCGGTGAAGTGTACTCTGCTTCTTAAAATTGCAGTTTTCACCTCACGATGTTCAGTCGCAGAGTTAAAAATTTGCAGTAGATGTGCACATTCATTACACACATACGTATTAACCTCCAGTTTGGAGATAGTTCGGTTGGCGATCTCTTTGTTCAGAGGCCTGTCGGCGTCAGAGTCGACGGACATTTGTGACAAAGTGTCTTCGTCACCGTCCATTATGGGTAGAATCGGGGCAATGCCCCCGCATAATAAAAATAAACCACTAAAGGGTGCTTTCTAGACTGTAACCTCGGTTACGACTAGAAAGAATGATAGATTCTATTGCTAGAAATCCGCGATTTGATCGATTTAAAAATCTCGCAGTGCTCTTTCACCCGGAACACCAACAGGTCCTATTCGAATAACGATTCGTATAGGAGTCAAACCAGGCAGATTTCAAATAAAATATTTTAAAGGTTGTTAGAGACCCTATCTACTGCTTCATTAACTTCTCTGAATTTCTTAAATACTTGCCAATCGTAATTATTTATTATGATAAATTAATAAAAAGTTAGCTTTTTAAAATAAATTAACAATAATTTTATTATTAGATATTTTTTGATAATTGGACATAAAGCATTTTGAATAAACTGACACATAGCTAGGTCAATAAACAATAAAATATTTAAATTATTTTCAACAATAGTATTGTAAACAATAAAGTTCTTGAACAAAGTCTGAAATCACATTAAGGTACATAATAATATTTTTTAAGGCCAATTATGAGACTGGGCATTTTCGAAATTTTCCTAAATAGAACAAATATTGCTTTCGTTCCAAATTGCTCCCTTTCTTCATAAAATATAGAAAGTATTTTTCTATAAAATAGTGGCAAAGGACGAACTGAAAAATTGAGATGTTATATCAATACCAGAGTGGGGTTTAATTTGTCACCGATAATAGGTATACAAAATCCGGCAACGTGGGAAATTATTTTTTCTTCAAACGTCAATAAATCCGTCATTACTCGACTGTGTAGGCGGCCGTGAAGTTTCGTTTTTCCTCCGCCGGAGCTTTACTTTTCACTTTTCCGCCGGCGGCGGAGGTAAAAGTGTTGTCATAGCAACATAGATACAATACAAACAGACAACAAAATAAGCGTCAACAACTCAAGATTTATTAAACTACAATTTGTATTTATCACTCAATTTGTGACTGCATTTCTAAAAATCACTAATTTAGGAACAAATTGGTTATTATTTAATCGAACTTACTCAATAACTGCTTATCAATACGGAATTAAAACGCAATCGGAGACGCAATCTTAAAAAAATAATTATTGTTGACAGTGTCCACTGACAGCTTTATGTTACATTACTATAGCAACAACCTGTGCCTATTCACCGACAAAGGTCTAAGCCGCCTTGCGAACCCACTTATCTTTAATAATAATTAGATATTATTACTATTAAAAAGAGATGTTTTTGCATTAATTTGTCGACATTTGAAGAAAAAACAGCATATTTTATTTGGAGGAAAAGTTACTTTTCATGGCTTGCTCTCTATTACCAGCCTCACTCCGTTCGGCTGTTAAACACGAGCGCGCCATGAAAAGTATCACTTTTCCTCCATATAAAATAATATACTATTACAATCTGCCAGCTGACTAACACACTAGGCAATATACAAAATGATTAGACCTTTGGACACTCTGCCAAATGACAGAGCTATCTTAGATAATTTGCAAAACGTCTGATGCAATAGTTAATCTGAAACTTGATATTGTTTGAGGCAGTTTGATTTAGTGCAGGCTAGTTTGGACTCGTGCATGCAATCAAATGTATTTAGTATCTCTCAAAAGATTTGTTTGTTTTCGCTTGGCAAAATAACTAACTAATCCTGAACATCAAAGCTCTCTACTACAAGATATTATGTAGACTCTAATGTCTCGTGCCTACAGATCAACTATTGCATGAGACATTCCCTAAAATAGCTGAGTCATTGGTCAATTAGGAGAATGCCCAAAGGTCTAGTCATTTTGCTTAATGCCTGATGTATTAGTAATTTTCCAGAATTTTTAGGCATTTCGCACAGTGACAGTGTTATGCATCCACAGTATTAGAAGAATGATTTTTGAATTCTGGCATAGACGTATTGATTCACCTATTCACTAATAATTTGAATTTTACTTTTCTTCCATTCTGCAAGTTTATTCAAACACACTTGTTGAAGGTTGAAGTGTTAATTCCCGACAAGATTGAATGTATCTTATTTTCTGTTATGGTGCCTTTCATCTGTGGGGATAAAAAGGTCCAAAAATATGAATTGGTGAAAATCAAAAACCGTGGAAAATATATACGAGGCACTATAATTTTAACTCAATCTATTCAATTGGAAATACATAGTTAAAAAAAAAGAAAAACATCTAAACTAATAGTAAAATTATCTGCGGCCAAAATTCTACTCATGAATGAAAGACATTTAAAAAAACTTACTATTGTAAAACACATAATACAAAACTGTGTTAAATGAGCATGATTGTATTTGCATTCATTACAAATTCTTCTATTGATTATGTTAATTAAAAATTTTATAAAATGGTATCAAGGTCCTTGCATCTTAAAAGTTATTCTAATTCGTGATCATTCTTCTATTAAAATAAATAGTAGATATTATTGGAGAAGTTCTATAACACAAGCAAGCCTCAAATGGCATATTTTTGTGCAGGCCAAGTTACATTTTAGGTCAATCTGTAGCAGAATAGCCATGCTTTTCGATATTATTATTACTAAAATTAGTATCTGAGTTCTCTAAGAGAAGCGGATTCTTAAATTATCCAGTACTAGTACCTACCTTCCCTAGTTTATATGATCATATAAATTATATTTGTTGCTACCTCGTATATGATTTTGATTCACACAAGTAAAGCAAATATACATATGCTTACGAATTTTGAAACATATGTATTTCAACTTCCTGATTCTCAATTGATAGGATGATTCTATTTAAACATGAAATATACAAATCTTATATTTTGTTCACAGTTAGTTTAGTTTTCTACAGATTCATTATGACTTGAGTGAAGATATATTTTAAAATATTTCTCCTATCACTTCGTTGTTCATTTTAGCACTCACGATTCAAGTAAATATTATTAACTCTTTCCAAAATCATTTTACCTTCATGTTGCGGTTTGACACAAGTCGCTAAATTGTAGCACAGAAAACTATACTGTAATTTAATTTTTAACATGGAATTTTAAATTACGAGGAGAGAAAATATTCATTTTAGTTTCCACGATAAAGAAAAATATATACACATCTTGCTTGCATTATGTTGGGGATTGGAACCTTCGGCAAAATGCACTAAAACAGAGTTTTATCCACAATACCGAAACAGAATTTGGCACTCGACGCGCGTTTCGCTAACCATGTTAGCATCATCAGGAGATGGTTAATAAAACATCAACTTCCGATGATGCTAACATGGTTAGCGAAACGCGCGTCGAGTGCAAAATCCTGTTTCGGTATTGTGGATAGAACTATGTTTTAGAACATCTTGCATTATTATCGAGCCATATTATTAAGAGTAGTTACTAAACAAATTAGATGTTATCAGGAAGTATATTCAGAAACACAAATGTCAAAATCCTGCAATGTGGTCTCTAATTAAAGTTATAGAAAAACATGCTGAAGAATTGAGTTAGGTCTCTTTTATTCGCAGGTGACAACCTAGGCGGTTTGAAAACTCTATCTTCAATATAGAACTCATTAATTTTGTTGCAGGTTAGAATGCACTCCAAACGCGCATTACAATTTTTTCCACGCCCTCGACTGCCAGAAAGGGACAGGATGATTCAAACTGTATCGTCATATCCACAGAGCGTCGCCATCATAACACAAAATTGGTGAATAAAGGGCGCCGCTGAAGAAAAGTGGAAGAAGTATGGTGTTAGAACCA
>JAEQML010055182.1:0-36557 GCA_016904865.1 Pissodes strobi | reverse complement strand
AATTCATATGGGAGCTTGATTTTCAATTAGGTCCGGGAAGGTGCCACTTATGACCGGTTTCGGCTTTTTAAGTCTCGTCAGACAGGCTGTCACGCACTCTGCCTAAACGAAATTTAAAAAGAAGCCTCCATAAGAATTATTGTTGCTGTAAATCAGCGGCAAGATGTTAAATCGCATTGGTGGTACGGTGGTTCTGCAAACTATGCTGCAATAATATTATTATCTCTAGAAATATTTTAAAAAAATCGATTTTGAATGTATTGGCTCTTCCTTTGCAGGTAGTAACCATAATAAAGAATAGATTTTGTTTGTGGTTACTACCTGCGAAGGAAGAGCCAATACATTCAAAATCTATTTTTAAAGAACATTTCTAGAGATTTATAATAGTTCTTGCAGCATAGTTTGCATAACCACCGTACCGTAAAATCGGAATATTGCTTGTAATTAAAAATAATAAAACAAAAACATACAAATTGTTTAAGTCAGGAGTATATAAACTAAAATGTGGTGGTTCTTGTCCAAAAATATATATAGGACAAACAGGTAGAAATTTCAGAAAACGGGTTCTAGAACATACAAAATCATTCCTAAAATTAAAAACCGATTCCAATTACGGTAATCGTTTAATAGAAACTAGACATTCTTTTAACGAGAACATTGATATTTTACACATTCACAATAAAAGTACAAAACTTAATTTATTAGAAACCATAGAAATTAATAAACTTAAAAAGACCGATTTACTATTGAATGATCACGCTGAACTAAACAATTCTCCCCTCTCCTAAATCCTTAGATGGTTAAAAACAGGTAGTTTTCCAGCATTGTAGTATTTACTTTCCGAAGAAGATACTGTGTATCGAAACAATTGTCTTGTGAAGATTTAATAAATCAAAACTGTGAAAATCAAAAACAATTGTTGTTTTAAATAAATTACATAGTAATGGATTTTCATCAAGTAACAGTCAACTCAATCAAGTTAAATAATCTTCCCTTCTCTAACATCTCAACAAATGTTTTCAAACCTCTATTTGTTTCAGGATACGTAATTAGTGCTCCCATCAATAAGAAGATCGACATTTTCTACAGTTTAGTTGGATGTGCCATTTTTGTTGCTGCTGGGGCACTCAATATCAAACATTACGAAAACTACTGGAAAGGTGATGCCAGGGATTACGGACTTGCCAAGGGATCAATGGCCGTAATAAACGGAATTTTTTTCTTACTTGATGCATTAATTACATGGCGTGGTGATTTTTAAACTCCCCAAAAAGTAATTATTTCCAACTGCATTAATATTTCTCCTAAATTATATATGTACACGAGGCTTTTATTTACATGCATTTTAAAATCTGTCATATTTGTGTATAATAGTGACGTAATTTACTGTCGAATATTAACCATGTGTATCACTTAACATAGATATTACCTGTATAGAATATATTTGCAGTTGGTAATAATAATTTTAATTTATTCGCACACATTTTGGTAATTGACTCGGAAGTGCAGTTTTATAGCTAAATTATTTTTTTAAGATGCTATAAAATATTTATTTTTATATATCATATATCTACCTCAGATTTCATGCACATACATTGATAAAATGGGAAATATATACCTAGTATAACTTGAAAAACGAAATATTTCTATTGCGTAGATTTTGAAAACGGCTTTATATTATCTTATTCTTAAATATTATAAGTATTCACTTTTATCTTCAAATACTTACAATACTGATCTTGCATTTATTTTGGTGATTTACATTGCACTAGGTTAAATAATAAGATACAATAACAGAAATTATTCCGGAAAAATTCTGTATTAGCATCTTTTCTGGCAAATTTTCAATTAGAGATAAAATTAAACATTTTCCATTCCATTAATTATGGTGTATCCTATCTTTTACGAATCCCCATAAATCTCACGACGTCCTTATGCAATATATATATATTTTTTTAAATTTGAGTGATCGGTGACTGCCTTCAGCGCAAAAATAAGCCTGGCTCAGTAAAATTTAACATTGCCAATTAGTTTTAAGGGCATATTTAATATAAGTGTGATTTTTCAGAAAGTTTCGTTAGCTATGTGTTTAAAGCTGCATGCTAGAGATTTCAGTTCGAGATTATGTTTGCCTGGCGTATTGTGTAGATAAAAATTAAAAAGCCAATTAATGCACTCCTTTGGGAAATATTTTTTATATAAAGTCTTTAATAACCTTATTAGAATTTTAATCATGAATAAGTATAATATTTTTTATATTATTAGTGTTTTTGTATTTCGTTACGTTTTTAATAATATACACTATTGCATGTTGGTATGTACCTGTATTCTGTATATTTAAGAAATAAAAATGTCTGACTAAATTCCGTAGTCTTTATCTGGAAGCAGGGCCGCATAGTATTCGAATAACAATTAGGTTTCTAGTGTATATAAATAAGTACAGTTGTTCCTTATGAATAATTTATGTTATAATTATTACGTACCGTATTACACACGCTTGCATCCTGGTGCATATTTGGAAAACGTTGGGTAAATAAACTAGTAATGGGTCGTCTTAATGATGTTTTGTATACTAAATAACTTCTTGAAATTTCAACTCAAGTTTACCTCTTTTAATGATCGAAAATATTACATTATCAAGTAGGGCTGGCGATTATGATATCATCAAGATAAACAAAGCAATATGGCTCTAAATCTGGTCCAAGAATTGAGGTTGACGGAAGGTTAATTTTTGGAGATTGATTATTTGTTTGAAAATGTTTGGAGGAAGAGGGCATATAATTTGCCTTAATTTCCCGGCCCGTCTGTATTGCAGTTTCACTCGCCTTGAGGTCTTGGAAAAAGCTTTTCCCTAGTAGGAGTTCATCCGTTTGGCATTTTGCTAACAGCTTACGAGATGAGGGTTTGAGAAAAGGTGCTATGCTGTATTTCCTGTGTGTAGTTAGCGCATGGTGCACATTACACATTAATTGTGCGGAAGGCTGTAATTATTTCGCAGTTTTCATTATTGGTGTTATTTTGCAGGAGATTGTTTATTTCTTTTCCTAAAGACGCCAGGGCATGGCCAGTCTCTTTTTGTAAAAGAGTCATAAATTTGTCTTGTCTTAAGGTTTTTGGGTCAAGACAGGAGGTTAATTCTTGTCCTAACAAGGGGGGACTAAGGAGAGAATAGTTTCCAAAAATGGGACATTTTTCTAAGATATTGTCACGAGTAGCTCTGGGGATATCGCGTTATTCCTTTATAGAATAACTCCTCAGAGAAGAGCCGCGTCGCGATTAGTACAATGACGGGATCTCAATGCTTCATTTAATTCTACCACTAGATGTTCTACTCGCGAGGACACGTCTTGTTTAGCGTGCCGGGGGGTAACTGAGGTAGACCGGGACCGCGTTACGTGGAGTAAGAAGAGATGATAAAGTAAGCACGTTTAGTTTATAACAATAACAATGTATTAACGATAAAACTAACAATAATTATTGGTCAGAAAAAAAGAGATTCTATTATACCCGATTACTACGGTACGCATGTTTTCTCGATTTGAGGTACTGTTTATAGGTCTTTGTTTACTGTCTTATAATTTATAGTTTTTCTTAAGAGTTGGGTTTTATTTAAGAGATTTCACTAAACTTTTTAACTGACCATTTAGACACTTGTCTTTCTCAACACTCTGACAAACTTCTTGTCAGGACTCTACTATGGAGGTTGTGAAACCCCTGGTCCTAGCAGTCGTCAAATGACTAACCGGTACCAGGTTTGGAAGGAAAGGACTAGAACCTAAAGCAGTCGTATGGCTAACTTTAGGAGCGGATAGAAGGCAGTCGTCAAGTGGCTAACCTTGGGAGCTGGAGGTGAGACCAAAGTCTTAAGAACGTATGGTGCGTTAGCGTATTTATACTAAGAAAAATGATGATCATGGCATGCTTAAGGTTGAAAGTCGCTCCCCTTGATTGCTCGCGTTGTTTATAGTTTGCCTTTAATGTTTATATAACAATCTCCAAGTTCAAGTTCAAACTTGGGACAGGGTGATATTTGTTTAGTAGCTTATGCATTTTAGTAGATTACACGTTCCCCCGCCCTCTAAAATGTTGGTCCCCAACATTAATGCGACCGCTATAGTTCAAAAAAGAAAGACCTCAATTCGAAAAAACTTACCGCATAATACTATGTGATGTTACAATTTATAGAACATAAAAAAGTATCCATCAGTGGTCTTGTTACTTTCTGAATCCAGGCTGATCCTTAGTAACTCCCTCTAGCCACCACTGCAGTCTATATGTCTTAGCAATGACATACCATTAAACTGTTTTGAGGGTATCATAAGTAAGAGCCTGCTGGAGAGACTAGTATGGACATCCACTGGTGCTTGGTACATAAAATAAAAAAGAAACATATTTTTATAAACTGTCTTTGAAATTTTATACTTAACTCTAATTCTAGATTAACAGAGAACAAGTAGAGTATATAATTCCCCACTTAGTATTTTACATATTTGAAATAACGATACTTTACCGTTGACTGTCAAATAGGCGTCTATTCGACAATCAACGCCTGTTTGCGTAATTGCTATAGTTACAGCTAACAGCGAATGCGTCCAACCCCTGCTAGTTGAACTAGCTGCTGAACAATTCTAATTCTAGAGTTACTAGGGAGATAGTTTATAGCACTTATTTCTATAATTATTTACATTACTTAATTCAAATAAATCGATCCTGTTTTTAATAGTACCCAACTATATTTACCATATCTATTACATGGAAAATTATCGGATTTATTTAAGCTTGCTGACCATGTTTATATTTAAAAATGTTGATCTGTACACAATTTACAGATTTTAGTTGCATGAAATATCGTACTGTGAATTATCCTAAGATGTAACATTAATAAATAAAAGGTAACTTATACTTTACGCTACATATTTTCTTTCTTCTGGCTTGTCCCTCACTTCTTGGTGGCTAGATGGCGCCCTTTGAAAACTGCTGAGAAAGTATCCATCTTTGCTTCATGGTCCTTGTTGAGTATCGATATGTTTGTCTCATCTCTACTTAAACGAGTATTCGCCCAGAAGTTTTGCTTCGGACCAGGTCATAGTGCTTCGTTTTCGTTCCTGTCCCCTGTCAAATTGTCGTCGACGGTAGACGTCGAACTTTCTGATCACTGATAAAAATTGCTGTGATTGCAACAGTGTTGCCAATTAGCGTGTAATTACACGCTTTGTGTGTGTTTTCATCGCCTTGCGTGCATTTTTCGAACACTCTCAAAAAGCGTGTATTTTGTGTGTAATTTCACATAAAGCGTATAATTTGCGTGTAATTTTGTAATTTGTAAAACCCTTTTGTTTCTTTACGGCTTTCCAAGCCAAAGCCACGGCCACTTCTTTACCGAAATACTATTGCCATCTATTGTAATAAAAAATAAATAGGACTAGACGTGCTTTCCTGTTCTGATTTACAAATTCAACGACATCTGTCGGGCTATGACCTACCATACGGCACTTCAGTTTGCAGTTTTAGTTATCCATCAGGGCTTTGCATTTATCTATTTTCTATTAGGCAAGTGCCGTGACTGTCGTATTAGCACTGTCACTACCTAAACTTGATGGCCATGGGACTCCCCATTTTCTTTTTAAGTATATGGGACTCCCCATGGAATTTTGGTACTTACTACTTTGTTCACTGTGTGCATAGTATTATTTGTTGTTTGTTCGTTTTTGGTTTTACTTATTCTTTGCGTTGTGCTATGCATTGTATCTCTTATATTAGTGTTATTTGTTATTTTATTTTTGTGTTTAATATCAAGAATTTGAGAACTAGATCCTTGTAACAATTTTTGGTAGCCTAAACATGAGATAACGAAAAAAGTAATAGATTCTTTTTCCTTTAGAAATAGCTTAATAGAAAATACACGATTGTAATAGGGGTGGCAACACTAGTCACCACGACTGTTACGTGGCAGTTGTGACCACATACCACTATATGTGGTTGTGACAGCACAAAACTTCCCTTGTCAAAGCAAAATACAAACCCAAGCGTGACATCACAAGTCATCCTCTCACCTCTGTAGTGTCTTGTGTCTCATTTAGATTTTTTGGTTGAGCCGGGCGCAGATACTTTATTCTTAATCATCCATCCGCCTGACAAGCCCTGGACTTTCGCGCGCATCACAAACACATTTTTGGCAAACATGTCTTTAGGGTCGAGGAAATTGCTGTCAGCGCGTCGCGTGGTTAGGTTCTGTGCTTGTGAAGGGATGGCCCGCGTTCGCCTTTTTTTAAATATTTTTTAGGGTTATGTTTGTTCCTTATTTTAAATTTGGGTTAGTTCTATTTGGTTGCGCCACGGAGCGAGCGAGGCGAGATGAGGGCATTGCATGAAGTGAAAAAATTTCGCGTGAAAGCCCAGGTCTCGTCGGCCGGAAGGACTTGTGTAGATGGTTAAGAGTAAAATGTGTGCGAACCGTGCCTGTTGGTTGATCTGCTCGGTCCGGGGGCGCAAGCAAACAAAACTAACCCAAACTAACCAAAGGCAATGCCAAAATCAAGAAAAAACAACTTTGAAAAATATATGAATTAGCATGTACGCATGCGCGAAGGCTCAAAACTGCAGTCGGTAGACGGGAATGACTTAAATTAGGTAGTGTGTAAAAAGTGTGTATTTATGAAACTAAAAGCGTGTAAAAGCGTGCAATTTGAACAGACCATCGTGTAATGTCACAAATTCAGATCGGCAACACTGGAACTTCCGCTTCGGAGTTGGCGGTGTTCGGACGTGGAAAGGGAGCCTGGTTTTCTAACCTGACTTCGCACGGGTAGTGCACGTGATTCGCGGCAGAAAGCGTTGGTGGCCCCGTTGGTTCGAAGGGGAAGTCGTGGCCGGTTAGGACAGTGTTTAGGGTGGGTCGCTTAATGGAGAGTCGATTCCTACGAGGATTCTTCCAGATTCTTGCACGCACGTGGTAACGTGATCTGAAGGAGATCGGGGCTGTGGGCCCTGCGTAGATGGGAAGTATCTCTGACAGCAACTGGTTATATCTGCATTGTGTGAAGCTCCTTTGCATAAGACTCTAACCGTGCATGTTAAAGATTTAAACGTGTGTGAATGTCCAGCCGGTGGTGTTCGAACCTTAAAACAAGCCGTGCATGAATTAGTCTGAGCCTCCAGGAGTATATACTCGACATACTGGGGGTTCAAAAAATAGTATACCTGTCCACCAAGGTGTAACTAATCTGGGATGGGTCGCCCCAGCTCTTACTAAGCCTGGATAGGGGTCGTTTCTGGGTAAATGCGTAACCGCGAAGCCCATAACTAAAAACCAACCAACCAACCAGATCGGCAACACTGGATTGCAATTTTTTTCTTCGATGACGGTGGAGTTTGTTGCGTTGTGTATCGCCTAGATCAAATAAATTATATTAAAATGTGTTAAATTGTGTTCGATTTTTGCACCTTATGGTCGGTTTTATGCTTCTGAAATGCAGTTTTTTCAATGTGACCAGGAAGTTACCTGGTATAAGAATATTGGCAGATACGTCGAAACGAGAGGTAAGCGTTTTATTTCTTATAATCATTGTCTTTGACCTGTTTGAAAATGAGAATAAATGCAAGAGCATATAAAAACTCTAATCCAAGGGTGTTTGATGCATGAGTTTGAATTTCTTGGAAACATTTCACGTGACTGAGTTTGAGGTTAGAAAAGGCGTGGTCAGGGTAAATGACCTTTTTCGCCATGTACTCCATGTGGGGCTTGAATATTGACAAGATGAATGAATCAATGTTATGTATTCCTGCTGTTTATTAGATATCTACTTTGGTATCTACTGCTACGTATATTTTAATCTTTTACAATTTTCTCCATCTTCTAGGCATTTGAATATGAAGGACGTGAAAGCCTCTGTGACGTGGGTAGTTTCTTCGTAAGCTGTCTTGTCTGGGAACGATTTCCATGTTGCTCCTGCCGATAGTTCTACTTCCTAGTTTGTAGCGAATGTAACAGAATCCTATGGATAGGTTTGGTAAGTTTTACTATTATACTATCTTATACATTAGTTTAGGTTACATAGGTTTACTATCTTATACATTAGTTTTGCCCTTTTATCTATCCCTTCTTTCCATAACTATATACATATTTACTGCGGATTGATATGTAATGCAAATGATTGGTAGAACGTTCAAAGTTCCTTACTTAGTCAGAGCAGAGGGGTGAGGTTAGCATCTTCGACCTATTTGACATTGTACTACATCTTAAGAAAAAAAGTTTTATAGAAATGTTATTTTATTCATTCCACTCTGTAGGTGACCTGTGTTACTGCAAATTTGATATGGAAAAGAATTGTGTGAAGCTTAATTATTATTGGTCTTATTACTGTAATGTAATGTTTTACAGAAGTATGGTATAAGAACACTACGAGTCGTTGCGACCTGCTGGCTTCGATAAGTTTTGGTTAATTTCCATTGCTTAATATTAATTTTATTTTATTATTATTATTAATTTGTTGTCAGATATTAAGTGTCTTGCTGCTGCTGTTCAAATTACGTCCGACTGTATATACCTTCCACTATTTAGATATTGTTTGCAATTGTATTGCCCTTTGCTCAGCCTTTTTTTATTATTTTGCCTTAAGAATTTTTCTGTTTTTTAGGTCTGGTTTCTTGAAAAACTTGAATGCTTCGGGTGTATACCAGGATAGCGATTCCACTGGTTTCCAAGCTCGCAAGGATCTGGGAACTTGGTAAATTGCTATCTTTTTTACAACTTATTATTTTATTCTTTTTTCTGATATATTTATATTGTTTCTCTATACACCCATATATATATATATATATTTTTATTACTAATTTCTTTATTTTACATTCCTCTATTTTAGGTTTCCTTATTATTTACTTAATCTGTAGGCACTTTATTCTATCTCCCTTTATTTATAATTAGTTCATTAGTTTTACTACTTTCCTATTCTTTACTTAAACTTTACTTTATTCTATTTATACTTAATTTATTAGCATCACTACTTCCTTATATATGTATGCTTTATTTTTAAACTCATATTATATATACATCTTTATATATTTCCTCAATTGTTTCAACTTCTTTATGCTTCTCCATAAAATTTCCTTATTAATTCTCCAATTATTTCACCTTATTTATGATTTACATACACAACCATTGCTTATGTATGCCTCTTATCTCATAAACATCTTCTCTATTTCTTCCACTTATGTATGCTTCTTCTATACTCCTTATAAACATTTCTTTCTTCTTCTTTATTCTTCTCGGTTTACATAAACATTTCTTTCTTTATGTAAACATTTCAAATGAGCTTCTGCGGTACCAAAATTTGTGCTGAACTTCCTTATCGTTAGTCTAGCTATTTCAGTCCTTACCACTGATCTATACAAATGGATCAGCATAATGCATGTGTCATCTGAAGAGAAATTGATTACGCGTGGGCGAAAAAATGTGTTTGTGCGCGCGATTCCCAGTCATAATTTTTGATACCTCGGCATTACTGATCAAGCGCAATAACACTCAATCCGTCAGTCAAGTGTCTAAATCGCCAGCTGTTCAGCCACCCGGTCGATTTCTGTTGATTTTCCAGGCCCGTACCGAGCTCGTAGTTTCGTAAAGTAGAATCGAATTAGTATCGATTGACGGTAAACCGGGCAAACGGAATCTACGGCCTACACCCAAGCTACGCCATTCGCTATTTATTTTTGTTCGGTTGGGATGTGGTTTGGTTAGTTTAGTTTGCTTTGAACCCCTTCCAAGTGAGTAAGGAGTGTTTGTGTGTAAATTTTGACTATATTTTTAAAAACCGAGACTGCTTTTTAGCTTATTGATTGAGTGATCAATTACTGATCATTACATTATGAGTATGCATACTTGTAGATATGGTTAATCTTTGTCGAAGCAAAGGCGCTATCCCAGGAATCTCCTATTGTCAGTAAGTATTAATAGTATAGGTATTAGTATTATTAAGGCGTAAACATCTAAAATATCTCTAAATAATCCTGCAATAAGCTGTATGACGTGATTTTCTAGTAGGGTTGATATCATGATAATAGTTTTAAGATCCTTTACAGGCCTAGGCCACTATGTGAAAATCGGCCTCTCCTATTGGTCGATCTATCTAGAAACGATCCGCCTACAAAATAACAGCTGATCAGTTAACCTCGTGTTTTTAAGAAGCGTCTAGAGATCAGGCGTAATTTTCGATGCGGCGAAACGAATCCACGTCTAAACTTCTGCCTACAAAATAACAGCTAATCAGTTAGAGAGATTTCAGTTCATAGTGCACTTGTGAATGAGAGGTGCGTGATTGGCTAGCTACGTGAGGTGACGCATGTCTCCGCGCTGCAACCAGTTGTTTGCAAGTCAGCAGATGGTCTAGGGGTCTATATGGTTGGCCTTCATTTCAGCGACCCGGGTTCATATCCCGTCGGTTTTGGTTTATTTAAAGTAAACAGTTTTTTTCTTGATTTTTGGATTTTTCTTGGGTATTGCTTGGGTTATTAGCACTTGGTTAGTTTCCTTTTCTTGAGCCCCGGAGCGAACGAAGCGTGCGGAGGGCCATATATTTGCCAATTGCAGGTCTTTAACTCTCATGCATTCACAAGTGCACTACGAACTGAAATATCGCAATCAGTTAACCTCGTATTTTAAGAAGCGTCTATCAAGTGTAATTTTCGATGCGGCGAAACGAATCTATGTATCTACGTTCTAGCAAAACTTCTACAACGCCTCGTTGGTGTAGTAGGCAAAGTGCTTGCCTGTCATTCCTGCGCTGCGGGTTCGAATCCCGTCGGTCGCGACAGATGTTTTGTTTATTGTTTTCTATTAACTTACCTTCTTTTCTTAATTTTCTGTTAGTTTGAATTAGTTTTGGTTAGCACTTGGTTAGTTATTGTTGATTGAGCCCCGTAGCGAGCGAAGCGAGCGGAGGGTCATGCAAAGCCATAATAATACCTATTATTCGTTTCGCTGCATCGAAAATTACGCCTGATCTCTAGACGCTTGTGTATTTTATTCTGTTTTGTCTCGTATTTGCTTTTAAGGCGCCAAAAGAACCCAATGAACACATATATATTCATCTATGGTATTTATCTATGATTTACTCAAATAATTTAGGCAATATATGGTGCAAACTTAGTTTTTCATTGAGATTTTTACCAAATAACAATGTTTGTGCAAGTACGGACCTGCTCACGTTCTCGAATTACAATAAGAATTGTTACAGTGCGCAAACGCAATCATCCCGAGATTTGCTAGAGTTTGTTTACATTTTGACGTCGTAAATTAGCTATTTCGGTGAACGGTTATTGCTTATCCATTGTATAGATCAGTGGTCCTTACGCTCAACTTTCCGCTGCCTAAAATCTTTACTGTGACGTTCTTTTTTCAGTTCGTACGCTCCACTTTCCGATGCCTAAATTGTTTTCTTATCATTAAGATAATCTTTCGTTTCAGTCTTATTTAGGCCGGAGAACACTTTCCTTTATAATACTTCCTTGTATACACATATATTCCTCCTGTATATACTCTCAATACACAATTTAAATGGCAACTCAGTTTTCCTGCTTTTCTCGAATACGATAATCCTGCAACTGGGCCAGTTACTTGTGCTTTATTATGAATATCTTCACCTTATTTTCACCTATTTATTTTGCATACATAGTTTACTAATCTTCTCATTAATATTCACTTAACACGACTTATTCTAGCTTCTTTTTTCTTCATAACTCCTATGTACTATGCTATGTGTATTGTGTATTTATATATAGTTCTTTAATCTCCTAAGTCTTTTATCTATATATTTGTCTTAATAACACTTGGGTATATATTATGCTTATTTATATTTCACTATATACAACTTTTATTTACATTGAGACTTTGATCCCACCTCCCATTTTTGGTTTTACTTGTTTCTTCTATAGTTTCTTATTTTACTTGCGTACTTGTTCCATATATAATTTTATTTTCCTCACTAATTTCTCCTGCTTCTTGCTCCATTGTTTCCTTGTCCTATACAAATCTGTTGTATTGCTCCATTTTAATTTAACAATCAGTTGTATTTAATTTATTATCTTTTTCTTGCAGATACGGACCTGGCCTTGGTCGCCTCCATGCGGTTCTATCCTGACCTTTGTCAACTAGTGGCGGCATTTGGCGGTACTTCGGCGACCGTCCGTAGATGTCTGTATGTCTGCGGTGACGCTGGCCCACCCGTAGATGGCGATACATGGATCCAATATACTTGTTGCTTTTGGCGTTTGCTGCCCGCGTGATTTAAATTTGCCTTATATTGTAAATAAAAATTTTTGAGCTTCATTAGTTTTATTTGCCCAACAACACTGCGCGAATGATTACAGGCGCGTGATTTGAATTTTTCAATTATAATTTAATTGTTTTTCTTGACCCATCATTTTTCTAACGTAAATTACGGCACGTCTCTACCACGTGGTTCTAAGATCAATGATGTCTATTGCGAAACAACTTAATGCTGAACTGTTCACGATGTCTTTTGTTGTCAAAAATGTAATAGAGATGGCGACTTGTACTTGAGTACTAGGTCGCGCATGATTTGAGAGCGAGAGGTACTGTTTATAGGTCTTTGTTTACTGTCTTATAATTTATAGTTTTTCTTAAGAGTTGGGTTTTATTTAAGAGCACTAAGAGATTTCACTAAACTTTTTAACTGACTATTTAGACACTTGTCTTTCTCAACACTCTGACAAACTTCTTGTCAGGACTTTACTATGGAGGTTGTGAAACCCCTGGTCCTAGCAGTCGTCAAATGGCTAACCGGTACCAGGTTTGGAAGGAAAGGACTAGAACCTAAAGCAGTCGTATGGCTAACTTTAGGAGCGGATAGAAGGCAGTCGTCAAGTGGCTAACCTTGGGAGCTAGACGTGAGACCAAAGTCTGAAGAACTTATGGTTCGTTAGCGTATTTATACTAAACAAAGTGATGATCATGGCATGCCTAAGGTTGAAAGTTGCTCCCGTTGATTGCTCGCATTGCTTATAGTTTGCCTTTAATGTTTATAAAACAATCTCCAAGTTCAAGTTCAAACTTGCGACAGGGTGATATTTGTTTAGTAGCTTATGCATTTTAGTAGATTACAATATTATTTTTCTGTTCTTTAGGAAGCCCATTTTGTAAGTAAGTTGTCCATCTAATTGCAAGTTCAGTGTGCAGTTGCTCGCTTGTTCCGGAAGGATGTTTCGGTGTGACCTCCAAAAATTCGAAGTTGTTTTCTTCTGGCTGCGTGGGGGCCTGCACTTGTTGGTTTATGTCAACTTCAGCTGGAGCCGATGGCGCCTCTGGGGGGTCGATTACCCCCGTGTCGATTTGGTTAAGGGGGATTTCACATCTTATTGTTTTTAAGTTCTTTTCGGACAGTACTGAAAATGTAAAAAAACCCTTTGTTGATAATAAATAACGCCGTGTCACTTAAAACAACTATTTCGAAGGAAGCTCGTTTATTTTTATGAACGCACTCGAAGATTGAAAAATGGTTCAAACATAAGCAAAGTAAATACTTATGGTCTTAATGTTTGAGACGTGACAGGCGCCCATTAAGAAAAAGTTGTGTATTGACGTAACCTGATGTCTCAACGTTGTTTTTGTCGCTGTGACTGAATGAACCAATCTTTTGTACTTTGCCTAAACTGAAGTCCAGGAAGTTAAGGGCGGAAAAAGATTGATAGTGTAGTGTATAACGACACTAGACATTTTGCCAAATTACAACGATAAGATATCATATGTACATTATAACGACTGACGCTACTTGGCATTTTCAAAGTATACAAATGGACATTGAAATGATAGTGTATAACGACACTAATGTTTTTGCAAAAACTAAAGGCAAGATAATAATATCATGTTAGGAGTGTAACGACTCTGAATCACAGAAATTAAGGGCAAAAAGAATGAAAAATAGAGATAAATAGTGTATATTTTGCCAAAATTTAAGGAAAATACATCATGTGTAGAGTGTAACGACTCCACTGCTTGGCATTTTGAAAATATACAGATTGACATTAAAAATGATAGTGTAAACTCTCCCAGTTAAAGCCTAGTTCTCAGAGCTTCGACTGTCGCCCGCGACAATCCCCACTCCATGCCTTTTCAATGTCGAGCGACAGCTGTCACGTCGCGATGATGTCAACCATCTGTCATTTTACACAATATCCCCAATGAAAATAAAGTGAAGTTGATTCAAACCAACTCCAGCGACAACAAACTGGCGACACTGTGGAGGGGGTTAGGCGTTCTGACGTTCCTTGCCTCCTATTGGCCAGAGAGAGTGTAGCTGACGACAGTCGAAGCTCTGAAAACTAGGCTAAAATTCGTTTTACTTTATTTTACTCCAATCCAAATACCTAGGCCTAAATGAACATAATTATATGCTCTTTAGTGAGAAATGTGCACAAGTTGGTTCTGAAGAATATATTTGCCAAGGAAACAATCCAATTCAAATTAAGGAAGAATATGCCCCTTGCGAAGTACAATTATCCTTCTCATCTCCGCCATCCTTCATTACACTTTGTAGTATACAATTTTATCCCAACCGGTACAAGTTTTAAAGAAGTTATCAAAAAACATGATGATTCAGCCCTTCCAGGCCCGGTCGCTTGAGCTCGTCGTCCTGTTGCGTCATTACAATTTTGTACCGTTCGGTGACAAGTAGTAAAGATCCGTAAATCGGATCTTTCTTTTGGGTTTAAGAAGAAAAATGCCTAAAAATCGTATTTCAAGACAGTGAAAGTGCTAGTGATACGTCTTGCTCGCAAAGGAGGCGAAAAAAAGGGGCAATATTCATCGTAAGAAGCAAATCAGGGGGTGAGTCCATATAAGATTATATGCCAAAATTTCAAAAATTCATAAATACCTCAACCTGGTTATCTTAGATATATAAAACAGAAACTATCTCTCGTATAAAAGCAAGCTAAATGTGTATAATACTAAACTGTAGTATTATGAATAAATATGACACTTGTAACCTTTAATTTTTTACTTAATAAAATTAAAATGAAAACAATCTCAAACTTCTAAAACTAACTATATTAGAATAAAATAGAGTGCGAACTGTTTACAGTCAAAATTGCGAATGAATCAGTAAAGAAAAAAAAAGATATACATATTTTCCCTCTCGTCAGCGAGGCAGACGCTATCTTAACAAAATTAAATGTGCTGGATTTTAATTATCCTAGCAAACTGTTATTTATATACGAGAGCATGACAAAACATTGTTACATTTATTAATGTTTTACATAGAGTAAAACGTTTATACCATATAAAGATGAATATAAAAAATAGAAACAAAATGTTTATAATGCCTTCGTATTATCACGTTTTCGATATTTGATCCCCGTATGTGGGACTATAAACTACAATTCGATGCAAATATTGCAAAACAAAATACTAAAAGTTTTATTTAATTATGATCCATTGACTCAAACTGTAGATCTATATGAGAATTTAAGAGTATGAACAGAATAAACTTATCTACAGGATAATGAATAAAACTCAAAAATAAAATATTAACATAATATTTTCAAGGGATATTCATAGCCACAATACTAGAGAGTTTATAAAAAAAATCATACTGTTATTAGTAAAATGCATATCCTCAATACCAGTGTTCAAAAACACTGTCTAGGGGAATAAGGACTATGTATATTGTAATTATTGTTATTACTGTATTAAATTTTTTTTTGAGTAAGTCTAAGAGTGCCCTTTTCTCACGAAATTAACCCTTAAAAACTATCCACAAAGGCAAGCTGACTCATAATTTACGCGCGACTAGATCCCAAGTTGGATATTATTATGATTTTGTATGGCCCTCCGCTCGCTTCGTTCGCTACGGGGGCTCAATCAACAGAACCCAAAGCTAGTCCAAAATTAGGAAAAAGAGGTAAATCAATAGAAATTTTGCTAGAACGTAGAGATAGCAACCGTCTTACATAAGAAGACAACATGTAAGTTCTTGTCTATGGTTCATCATATCCCGTTTTCCTTACGTTACAGAAATTACAGTATTTGCAGATATGCTAAAAAATTTAATGAGGGTTAAGCAGCACGCAAAAAGGTGAAGAGTTCGTTGTATTAGCAGATACAATCGATCGTACCCTCCACTGTCTGCAATTGCAGTTGCAGCTAGTGAAGATATTCATGAAGCTATTTTTCTGTTCAAAAACAGAAATTACAGCATTTGCAGATATTGTAAATATGGCTAATAGATCGTTGCATTTGCAGATGCAATCGATACCATAAGTAGCAAAAGCAAGGATATTCTTTTGCATTTGCAGATGCATGCAAATGCAAAAGAATATCTCATGCTAGCTGAGGAAGTAACTCATTCGAATCGAGACTTACCAACATCAGAAACAACTACTTACCCAGATAGTTTTTAGATGGAACAATTACTTATTTAAGGGACTAAATAAAAAAAACAGTATGATAGAACAGTATCTGCCAACTGCAATGTCCTCAGACCACCAAAATTAAATCTTGAAGTAGAATCTGTACTAAATCCTGCAACCGCACGCCAAAACAACTACTTCTATCAATTACAGAAACAACTAGTCCGTGGGTTTTAGCCCTCCTTTTCAATAATTTAAATTAGCCAACCGTCTGAACTAATATTATACGTTCAACATTGGCAGAAATTAAATATAAATAGTTCAACAATAGCGTGGGTACAAGATTATAAAATCCCCTTCAAGGACACCACTCCAGATTAGCAAAGTATGTTGCGACATTAAGAGCCGTATTTATTGTTGTTTCTTGAGGCTTCCTTAGACCTTAAGCATGTCTCATAATCTTAGAATAGACCTGACAGATTTGTCAAATAATTAAATATACCCTATTCTAATGTTTCCTTAATCCGGGAAGCCTCAAGATTTGACTATAAATTCGGGTCTAAGAACTGTGAAATCGCCAAGTATCAATCGGCGATTAATGAACTTTTAAAAATCGTGGCTGTCGAGGAATGTAAATCGGTGGATGGCGAATTCTTATCGTCGTACTTACTCAATGGGGAATATCGATGTATGCCAACTTAAAAACTTAAATCGGTATATGACAGCTTTCCATTTTAAACTCGAAGACTACAGGACGGCACAAAATTGATCTTCAAGATGCATATTTCCTTATTTCAATCCACAGTAGTCATAGGAAGTTTTTAAGGTTCGATTTTTGCAACGTACTATACCAGTATAATTGCGTTTCATCTGGTTTATGTACAGTGAGCTCCATATCTTTTCACAAAACTTCTGAAACCAGTTGGAAGATAAGTACAATTAAAGGGTATAAAAACTGTACTCTATTTAGACGATTGAGTAGTTATTGGTAATTCAAAAGAGAATTACTTAAAAGTGTAAACAGTGGCGGACATATCACCGGGCAGTTCGGTGCGCCGCCCTGGGGCCCAAGGTTCAGAAGGGCCCCACGACGCCGCGGATTATAAAGTATTTTTATATCGAAGTAAGTAAAATGGTAAAACATCAAATATGCAAATCAAAAATAATAATTAAGCTACATTCAATATATTCAGTATAGATACCTATACGTATCTACTAATGAAATATATCGACCATACCGCCCATGCCTATGCTGTGACTGGTTGCAGTGATATAACTGAATTTTTGTTACCTTACAAACTATTTATAGTTTTTTTTTGGATCGAGTATCAAACGATGGGCCCTTTTGTCTACTTTTACTGGGGAATCAGAAATTTAAAAAAAATTAATCCAACACGTTGTTCAGGAAGAATTCAATCAATTGCGGCAATAAAAATTCGATTTTTCGATATTCTAAAAGCTTTTGAAGATATTGAACTGAAATCGCAGAAAATTGAAGAAATCACGGAAAGAAAATGGCGGACTTTGAGTTTGTTTTTATTACGGTTTTCATATTCAAAACTTTAAGTCAAGTAAACCGTGCATCAAAAATTTTACAAAAAATTGATATCGATCTTGGCGACGCGGTTTAAAAAAAACACATTGGCCTATATTTAAGACAACAAGAGGCCTATAATGATATCAAATCTGAAGCATTAAGTCTTGCAATTAAATGGAATATAGAGCCAGTGTTTCAATATAAAAGACAGCGAAAAGTGCCAAAGCAATTTGATGAGCTTGCTGTGGATTACCAATTTGCTAATAGAGAAGAATACTTTAAAGTCCGGGTATATTACTATACTATTGATACCATCGGCAATCAAATTAATCAGAGATTTTCTGCTACGCGATCAATCAAAATTTGTTTTGACTTCTTAGAACCTAATAATATGCTTGAAAAATCAGATGAAGATTTATTGCAAAAATGCCATCTCTTATTTCAAAAATATCGTGAAATTTTTAGTAACAGTTTTGTCAATCAGTTTGCTATGTTCCTTGAACTAGTTAAACCTGACCTCAAAAAAAATATGAAAATTAGAGAACTTTGAAATAGTAATTAATAAATATTGGCATATGGAAGTAGATTTTTCTGAAGTTTATGCTATGTTTTTATTATTTTTTACCCTACCTGTAACTGTGGCGCAATTGGAAAGGTCTTTTAATAAATTGAAAATGTTGAAAAATTGCATTAGGTCAACAATGAACGAACAAAGGTTGCGTGATCTATCTATTTTAAATATAGAATACAATATCGCAGCGAAGTTAGATTTAACATATCTAATAGATAATTTTGCTAATGTCAAAGTCAGAAAAAGATCATTCTAGATTTTAGTCTGTTATTAGTTTTTATATTTTGTTTAAAGATTTTTTATTTTATTACTTTTTATGTCGTACGGAAAATACCCTTATAGATATTAGTAATACTATATCGCAGGGAAGTTAGATTTAAAAGATCTAATATAATGTTCCTAATGTCAAAGTCAGAAAAAGATAATTCTAGATTTCCGTTTGTTATTAGTTTCATATTTTATTAAAAGTGTTTTTATTTTATTACTTTTTATGTGACACGGAGAAAATACCAGTCTAGATATTAGTAATACAATATCGCAACGAAGTTAGATTTAACAGATCTAATGGAGAATTTTGCTGATGCCAGAGTGAGAAAAATATCATTCTAGATTTTAGTTTATTATTAGATTTTATATTTTGTTTAAAGTATTTTTATTTTATTACTTTTTATGTGATACGGAAAATACCAGTCTAGTTATTAGTAATAAAATATCGCAGCGAAGTTAGATTTAATAGATCTAATAGATAATTTTGCTAATGTCAAAGTCAGAAAAAGATTATTCGAGATTTTAGTTTATTATTAGTTTTTATATTTTGTTTAAAGTGTTTCTATTTTTTTACTTTTTATGTGATACGAAAAATAACAGTCTACATATTAGTAATACAATATCGCAGCGAAGTTAGATTTAACAGATCTAATAGATAATTTTGCCAATGCCAGTTTATTATTAGTTTTTATATTTTGTTTAAAGTGTTTTTATTTTCTGGCTTTTTATGTGATACGTAAAATAACAATCTACAAGTTTTAGTATTAACTAGCTTTCATCCTAAATAAAAAAAAAATTTCTTACTTTTCATGGAATACAAAAAAATATTAGTTCTTTATTAGTTTTCATTCTGAACAAAAAGTATTGTTATATTCTTACTTTTTATGTGATACTCATATATCATGTATTACCTATGAGAAATGCCTTAACTTAGTTTTAAAATATACAAGGGGTAGGGGCCCATAAATATCTTTTGCCCTGAGGTCCAAGCGTCCCTAGATCCGCCGCTGAGTGTAAATAAAATTACACAAACATTACAAGATTTAGGATTAATAATTAATTCCGAAAAAAGCGTAGTTATTCCCGCGCAACAATGCTCATTTTTAGGGTTTATTTATAATACAACTAACATGACAATAGCCTTAACTCAAGAGAAAAGGGAAATAATTTATAAAGACATACAAAACATTAGGAAAAAGAATAACTGTAAAATCAGATTATTGTTGCTGCTTGGCCAGCTGGACGGTAGGTATGGCTGGTTACACATAAAATCTTTAAAGAGGAAAAAAATCAGCATTAAAATTAAACAATAGGAAATACAGTGGCGGACATATCACCGGGCAGTTCGGTGCGCCGCCCTGGGGCCCAAGGTTCAGAAGGGCACTTACTTAGTTTTAAAATATACAAGGGGGTAGGGGCCCATAAATATCTTTTGCCCTGAGGTCCAGGCGTTCCTAGATCCGCCGCTGAGGAAATATGACTCTCTTTGAGTCATATTAAGATAACTTTCACATTGGAAGAAGATTTGAATTGATGGTTAAAAAACTTAATGATGTCTGTTCAAAGTTTTTCTCCACATAAATTTTCTTTAGAAATATTTTTAGATGACTCACGAACCGATTGGGGCATTTTCTGTAATGAAAAAAATTACAAGGGTTTTTTGGAACGGAAAAGACTGTGGCGTTCACATAAACATCCAGAACTTAAAACAGCCTTTTTCGGCTTGAAATGATTTGAACAAAATAAAAAAAAACCTCTCAAACTGCCCTATTCTCTAAATTGATAATGCAACGGCCATATCGTGCATAAACAAAATGGGCAGTGTACGATTCAATAAATTAAATAGTATAACAAAAGCTATTTCGAAATGGTGTGAAGGCAAAAACATCTATATTTACGCTTCATAAGTCAATCTGGAAACAGAGAGCTTTTTTATAACAAAGCGTACCTAATGAAGCGATAAAAGTGATTATTTCTTCATTGACAGATAACACCCTTAAACAATACGAAAATATTTACAATAAATGTGGGAATTTCTGGTTTTGTAAGCACCAACAAATATATAACAATAACCGTAAACTTATTCTTGAGTTCCTATAAACATTCAATTGTCTTTGGGGTCATCCTACTTACCATGAACTCACACAAATCTGCACTTTCTCTGATTTGGATATTAAATAAATAAGTAGGTAAATAAATTTGATATTACCTTATTTTATTAATCAACCTGAACTATGTATGGTCACACTATTAGAGACTTACATAGAACGCACAAAAGGAAAAAGGGTGCTACCAGTCAATAAAAAGTGAATAGGTCGTTGTATTAGCAGATACAATCGATCGTACCCTCCGCTCTCTGCAATTGCAGTTGCAGGTAGTGAACATACCTAATTTTCTGTTCAAAAACAGAAATTACAGCATTCCTAGATACGGTAAATATGCTTATAGATCGTTGCCTTTGCAGATGCAATCGATACCATAAATAACAAAACCAAAGAAAATTTAAACTCACAAAAAGACCTATCACCCAGCCAGCAGTCAAACCATTAGCAGATGAGTCAAGTCAATACTAAAAGTCAGCCGTATAACACGGAAATCTTTGGGGCACGCAACACGCGACACGTGGCAACATCAGCAGCTCAAGAATGGAAGTTACATTACAAACCACTCAGAAGACAGCTGGCTGAACAAAAAAATCAAAAGTATTCTCAAAATTCTATAACAAACCTATCGCGGGTAATCCACTGAATTTGCATCCTGTTTATTGAACCATAATTTCTAAGGAATCATATAAATATTAAGTTGCAATTATAACTTACTTACCAACTCATTATCATATTACATAAGAATATTGGTATAGTATTAAAAATAAGAACAAATAAATTAATATCAGTTAAGCGTTAAACATGTGTACCTTCATATGTAGGTATACTATTAAATCTAATGTCTATTTGGAATTTGGATTTTAGTTTATAAAATGAGCCTTGCAAATCTAAAACTACAGAAAATCGCAATTTTCAGTTAATGTAGATTACATCGCAAATACTTTAAACAGCTACAAAGTGTAATGAAGGACGGCGGAGATGCGAAGGATAATTACAAGATCAATCGACTTACCTGTAAGGAAGATCGATCGGAATTATCCGAGCACCTCCGCCGTCCTTCATTACAAGCCCACCCAGTCTTTACCTTCTTC
Organism: Pissodes strobi; assembly: GCA_016904865.1. Taxonomy (NCBI): domain Eukaryota; kingdom Metazoa; phylum Arthropoda; class Insecta; order Coleoptera; family Curculionidae; genus Pissodes; species Pissodes strobi. Next base: position 14,627 of record JAEQML010055182.1, on the reverse strand, counting down.
CTATCACCCCAAATGCGATGTAATCAAAAATATCATAGGAACCAAAATTGTAATGACGCAACAGGGCGACGAGCTCGAGCGACCGGGCCTGGAACGGCTGAATCATCATGTTTTTTGATTGATAACGTCTTTAAAACTTGTACCGGTTGGGATAAAATTGTATACTACAAAGTGTAATGAAGGACGGCGGAGATGCTCGGATAATTCCGATCGATCTTCCTTACAGATAAGTCGATTGATCTTGTAATTATTAAGCTTTATGGAAAGTCATTCGAATTGTCAATTTTTACCAGTCCCAATGAGTGATGTAAAAGTCCAAATGTTAGAAAATAATAACTGGATAATAATTTCGCCTAATTCAAATATTAAAAAAAAATGCGGAAATAATCGCGAAAACAAAATAATTAATGGTACATTTCTAATAGACATTGACTCTGATTGTGAAGTGCAAATCGGTAATATAAAAATAAAAAATTATCAAAATATCCAAAATCATTTTAAGAATATTGAACTGCCAAAACTAAATAATTAAAGTGACTTTTATTTCGAGCAAGATACTTCAAATATAAAACCAATTAAAATAAACAGTATTAACATGGACGAAATTAAAAATGTAAGAAGTGCGCTCGATACTCAGACACAAAAATTAAACAATATTTTAAACGATAACATTTTTAGACAGAATAACAATATTTGGTTAATATTAATTTGTATTCTACTCTTATTAGCTATTATTGTTTTTGCTGTCATTTAGGTAAGAAGAAGACTTAAGAAAAAGGTGTACCGATTACCGAAAACCAGGATGGAGATGCAGAAGTACCCCTATAAGCCATGCCTCCCTCCAACCCAATGGTTACCCCCCGGATTTTCCTCTAAGGGTGGAGGAGTTATGATACGCCAATGGTTCCAGAAGCCGTGAGAACCATGGTAGTCAGCAGTTTTTTTTTTATCTCAATGCACTCAATGCACCGAGATGCACCGAAGGTTAAAAATATAGGTGCCCCTGTTTTGCAATGTAACTTTTTACTTAACTTTTGTTCGACCTAGTACTTAGCTGTCACGCATATGTTGTAACACCGAGTAATAAAGATCTCTGTCTAATTGAATTTGAATGTTTTTTAAAAATTCGTTATTAAAGAACCAAAAAATAACTAGATATCTTTTTATGTAAGACCTAAAATAAATCATTTTAATAAAAACTAGAACCCCTTACTTTTCAGACAAAAAAATAAAATCTATAAAAAGTAAAAGCTTATTTAAATTATTCATCTTAGATCTTGCATAAATCAAAAAACTATACACGCGCTTTTCGGTTGTACATTTTGAGCTCTCATTTGCCACACAAGGAGCAGTTTCACCAAAATGAATAAAGAAAATAACTGACGACACTGAGCCACAATAATTTATTAAAAAAGGACCAATGAAAACATCAAAAAAAGCTTCGCCCGAGCAGGGACTTGAACCCTGGACCCTTGGATTAAAAGTCCAATGCTCTACCGACTGAGCTACCCGGGCAGATACAGCAACATCCGTGCATGACCTATGCTTACATGCACCGCTGGCTGGATTGAAAGTTCATTGTTATGAATCGATATGCCCATCGCAAGATATCTATGAAGAGCTCTCGTGGTGTAGAGGTTTAGATAGTTGGGTCTCACCTGGGTTTATACCCGGTTGCTTTTTTTGATTTATTTTTTAAGATTATGTTTCTAAACACTTTTTTTCTTGATTTTGGGTATGTCTTGGGTTAGATTGGGTTAGCACCTAGTTAGTTTCCTTTTCTTGAGTCCCCGTAGCGAGCGAAGAGAGTGGAGGGTCATGCGGATCGACCAATAGGAGAGGCCTATTACGATTTACAGATACGGCATCTAGTACATTTCCCTAGAAAACTATTACAATTTTCTGTAAATTCTAGTACAACTTAGGTCGAGAACAACACTAAATACTGCACAGGCAACCAACTATACAGCGCTAGGATGATAATAATAATCAATACTCAAATTCGTAATACAATTTTATAATAAAATGGTGATAATACCTACCTTGAATGTTTTCTTATAGCAAGATTGTTCGTAATTTTACTATGGCATATATGTGTTTAATATATGAAATTAGATGCATAAATTTCGACCTAAATCTGAAAGCTCAGATAGAATAAAATTGTATGAAATGTAATAATAAATACCTAATTCCTAAACTGATTCGATACTACAGAATCGAATTATTTCAGACAATTCTGATGCTTGCCGGTGAATTTTGTACCTAAAATAACGATTAACTATATAATAGCCAGCTACGGCAATATTGGTGTTTATATCCGTTTCGACAAACGTTCAGCGTAGGCACTGCTGGTGTAGTGGTATCATGTAAGATTCCCATTCTTGCGACCCGGGTTCGATTCCCGGGCAGTGCATCTCTTTTTTTTTTATTATTATTTATAATTACATGGTGGTCGTTATCCAGGTGTTCATTCATCAATTATTCATATCAATCATATCATGATCGAATATTATTATGGTTAAAATTCTAATTTCCTCTAATATCCTGTACAGTACCTCCACCTTAACTTGTATTGTAAATTTACCCTAAAAGGAGAGTGAGAATATCTACTCCAAGAGGAATTTTCGTGCAACTTTCACAGAACATTCACAGAATAGCTGATAAATAGACAAAACGGTTAAAATTTTGTTTTTTTGTCAGTAATATGGAAATAATCTATATACAGGAGCATGTATATTTAAAAATATATAATGTATATCATAAGCAAAGCGTCGTTAGTTGCAACAAAATGAAATCGTTCTATCTCGGGCTTCATACTTCGGAAATTAATAAAATTATTTAAGGAACTTAAATGTGAATGGACTGTGAGAAGCGCCTCTCAAGTTCAAGTTCACCGTCCATAAAGATAAACTGAAATAAACCTTTGGCTTGTATACTATATCAATAGTTTTCTTGGACGTCTCTGAAATCCAATTAAGGCTCCAACAATAAACCAGTCAATTACATGAGAAATATATTTTTTTTTGAATATATAACTCTTGAAACCATTGTTTTCTCATTGAAATGATAAGTAAAGTTTTGCTTTTAAATATTTTAATATTTCCTTTTATGTCTGTTTGAAATTATACATAATTCGGTATCCTAGAAGGAGACATTACACAAGAAGGACATTTACAAGATTAGCTACACGACTACGAGAAAATGGCAATGTTCATTTACCTACCTGTTAGCAGAAGACGCAGAAATGGTCGTTCTGAACAAAACATTGTGAATGTTCTGGCTTATATTGAAATATACCCTCCTAGAGGAGTTCGACAAATTCCGTTGAATTTGGGCATTGCAAAATCAACCGTGCAAAACATTTTAAAATCCGATATTTAAACTTGCGTAAAAAGCAAGTATCTTCCCACATAGCATTAAAAGCACAGTCATATTCATATTCTTAACATATTCCCCTAAAATGCAATGAGGGATATTCCTTATAATAGATTTATGTCCCGTGCTACGAACATCTTCTTAAAGAACATTCCACATCGGATATGCAAAGAACGTACTTAGGAAATTATGAGATGCTCATAATATCTTTTCAAAAATATTCTCGAAGATTACATGCAATAAATATACTTTGAAGCATATTCCTATAACGAATATTCCTATCACCTGAATGAAATATAGGTACCTAACAAAAATCAGGTATTTTGTTGTGTGTTGTAAAACAATGAAATTATTCCTGTCTTGCTTATATCATAATAGTTATTGTGTTCAGGCCTGCATTTTATAATCAGTAGGCCTGTTACTCTGCTAGCGACCTGCAACCGGTTATTTACAACCAGCGTGTTGTGGTGAAATAGCCTAGGTTGTTTACTTTTAGTTTTTCGAAATAACAATAATGTCGGGTGCCTAGAAAGTGTAATCTTTTTCTTTGATAGTAATTAAAGTGTTTTAAGCTGTCTCTTATGTGTTAAATTAAGACCCCAACTTCCAAAAGTGCAATGGTTCAACAGGTTATGGGCCCAGACCTGCTGTAAAGTTTCAAGTTTTGTTGTGGAAGTTGGTGGGCGGTAGAAGTTTCTTTTTGGGCTATAAAACTGTATTACTTCAGTTGTGAGGCTTGAAGAAACCCTAAGAGGACCACAGAGACATGGCGGTGCAAGTAGGCCTCTTAAATATCGCAAAATTATACAGTGAAAATTGGGTTACTTGGAAGTATCAAGTACAAATAGCATTAAGGTCAAAGGGCTATTTTGGCATAGTGGATGACACCACAGAGAGGCCAACGCCTCCAGGAAACACCCAAAAGTGGGATAACAAAGACGCCAAGGCTCAAGAGATTATAGTTTACAGACTAGGTGGGAGGGTTATAAATCATATTTTAACATGCAAACCCTCAGCAAAAAGTGGACAAAACTTAAGAAAAACTACGAGCAGGTCAGTGTACATCGATTAACACAAAGATTTTTTGCTCTAGAGTATGTAGATGGGAAAATGGTAGATTTTATTTCCCAATTAGTAGAAATAAAGGGCACCCTAAAATCCATGGGCGAAGAAATTAGTGACAAAATGGTTATTACTAAAGTTCTTATGTCCCTGCCAGATAGCTTGAAGTATTTTGTGTCTGCTTGGGAGTCTACTCCTGAAGATAAACAGACTCTTACAGATCTGTTGTCGAGGTTGATGCTGGAAGAGGAAAGGAGTAAGGGGACAGAGAAGGCGCAGGCTTTAGCAGCAGGTTCCAATGTGTCGAAGTTCAGAGATAAGGCTGGTACAAGTGGTAGCTCAGGTATTAAATGCTTTCAGTGTGGTGGAAATCATCTCAAAAGAAATTGCCCTCAACGAGTTTGTAGCTTTTGTAAGAAACCAGGGCATTTGATGGAGAAATGTTGGTTTAGGAAGCAAGGGCATGGGAATGCTACTCAGGGTAAGGACAACCAGAGGTCAGCTGACCAGGTACTAACATCCGAATGTGGTGTGAAGATTATGGCGATAATTGGGTCAGATGATGTTAGACATGGTTGGTGGATGGACAGTGGGACAACCGAACATATGTGCTATGATAACAACTAGTTTGGCGGTAACAAGAAAAGTAAGAGTTGGTGATGGCAACTTTGTAGGAGTAAAAGGAGTGGAAGTTCAACTTTTGGCCCTCAATGGAAGCAGTTGGGTAAGAACTGACTTACTTAATGTATTATTTGTTCCAGATCTGGCAGTAAATATTTTCTCTTTAAGTACATCCCTCGATAAAGGCTTTAAAATGCACTCAGATAAAAACAAGTGTGAAATCATAGACCAAGAAGGGAAAATTAGGGCCATAGCAAAGAGAAAGGGTAAATTATTTAAAATGGAGTTTAAAATAGAAAGTCTAAAGTATGATCAATGTAATGCTGTTATGAGCTTGGACAAATGACATCAAAGGATGGCTCATATACATTTTGATCAGGTCAGAAAAGTGCTGAGAAAAGATAATATTGAGTTTCAGGATGAAAGTCAGCCATTTTGTAGTGAATGTTTGTCTGGAAAATAACACAGATTGTCATTCCCAGAAAGCCATAGCAGAGCTCAAATGCCTTGTGAGCTGATACACGCTGATTTGTGTGGGCCATTAGAGGTTACATCTTTAGGAGGAGCTAAGTATATGCTAAATTTGAAGGACGATTTTTCAAGCTTTAGGAAAGCTTATTTTTTGCACAACAAATCAGAAACTCAGAGAAAAATTGAGAGTTTTTTGAATTGGGCAGAAAATATGACACAAAAGAAGGTGAAGATATTGCGGACAGATAATGACTTGGAGTTTGTCAATGAGAAGGTTAAGAGTATCTGTGATAAGAGAGGAATTATGCATCAGAAGACATGCCCGTATACTCCAGAACAAATTGGGAGTGCGGAACGTGATAATCGAACCATAATGGAGCCGGTAAGAACTATGCTACATTCTTCTGGTTTAGATAAAGATTTTTGGGCCGAAGCATCGAATGCAACAGTGTTTACACTAAATAGAGGTGGAGCCAGTCCTCAGAAAGACAAGACACCTTATGAATTATGGTTTCATGAACAGTCGAGTATGAATATTTTCCAGGAGTTTGGCAAAAAGGTTAGTGTTCATATTCCAAAGCAAAAAAGGTTGAAATTGGATGCTAAAAAACATATTTGGAATTTTTGTGAGATACAGTGATGAGGTAAAAGGTTATCGAGTATATCTGCCAGAAAGGAAAACTGTTGAGATTCACAGAGTTGTGGTGTTTATACCTGCAGATGACAAGCCTCATTTAAAGGACCCTCTGAAGAAGGAAAAACTTGTATTTTTAAACTTTCCAGAAGAAAAGGAGGAAATAAATGAAGGGCCCATATTAAGAGAAACACTTGACTATGAAGAAGTACAGGAGCCAACTGATCAAAGTGATCAGAGTAGTGAGAGTGTGTTGGATGGACCTAATGAGGAGATCGATATTTTTGAGGATGCAAACGGTTCCGATCAATCTCTTGTTGAATCAGTGAGGGGAACTGAACCAGGAGGCAATGAACAACAGACATGTATTTTAAGGGATACAGAAAAGAGGCAAATTAGACAACCAGTGTGGATGAAAGATTATGATATGAACTCTGATATGGACCAGTGTGATATGTGCTTATGTAGATTCTGATTGGGGGTGGTGATCTCGTTGATAGAAAGTCAACAAGTGGGTTTTTGTTTCAATTTTACGATTGTACAATTAGTTGGGTAAGCAAAAAACAACAAACTGTAGCTATTTCCTCAACAGAGGCGGACTATTGCGCATTATCTATGGCGGTAGTTGAAGCATGTTGGTTATTTAAGTTACTGTCAGATTTAAAGTTGGATTCTTTGGAGCTGCCAATTAAAATTTTTGAAGATAATCAGTCTGCCTTAAAAATTGCGAATAATCCGGAAAATAATCGTAGATTGAAACATATTGACATTAAGTTGAGTTTCATTAAAGAGAAGATAGATAAGGGTTTAATAAAAGTTGTTAAAATTAATACTGGTAACCAGGTAGCTGATATTTTAACAAAACCTTTGTCTAAAGTCAAGTTTACAAAGTTTCGTGCTATGATGGGTTTAGTATAAATCGCATTTGTTTAGTAAAGTGTTTTAGATGTGTACTCTATATTTTCTATGTGAAATTTTAGGAAATAATTTCATTGAGGAGGGGTGTTGTGTGTTGTAAAACAATGAAATTATTCATGTCTTGCTTATATCATAATAGTTTTTCTGTTCAGGCATGTATTTTATAATTAGTAGGCCTGTTACTCTGGTAGCGACCGGCAACCGGTTATTTACAACCAGCGTGTTGTGGTGAAATAGCCTAGGTTACTTACTTTTAGCTTTTCGAAATAACAATAATGTCGGGTGCCTAGAAGGTGTAATCTTTTTCTTTGATATTAATTAAAGTGTTTTAAGCTGTCTCTTGTGTGTTAAATTAAGACTCCAACTTCCAAAAACGCAGTGTTTTCTGAAAGATTACATTTTGTGTTTGCTATTCATCAAATCAAATAAATCATTTTGACTTATTTGTACCGGTGTGGTTAATTATGGGCATTTTGCAACTGTTCGAGTTTCGACTATAAATATACCTCTATAAAAAAGGCTCCATTATACTGGACCTACAATACATATTGTATAATCATTGCATTGCGACGTAATAAGTGTCTAGTTTTTAATTCGCACCATGTCTTCGTGATGCAATCGATTTGCCGCTAGAGCCCTCGTGGCCGAGAGGTCTAGATGGTTTAGGTCTCAATTCGGCGGCTATCGGCGGCCCGGGTTCAAACCTCGTTGCTTTTTTTTTATTTTATGAAAAATATACCTTCTGAGGACATGACAGGCATTTTTTGCAATAATGTAATGCGCACTTTCTTAGTAAGTTGTACATCACATGCATAGAACATATATGGGCACCTGATACTGGTGCCCTGTAATATATTCTTAGCATATGCTATGCTGATCCTGAATGTTTTTAGGGAGATTCTTAGCATATCTTCATGCCGCAAGAGAATATTATTATCAGGTGCTAAGCATGCAAAAATGTTATGCGGGTTGTATCAGTTAATTTTTTATTTTCAATAATTGTTCATTAATTGTTTTCCGGTAACAATAAAATTGTTTTAGGCTGCATCCCTATCATATGGTTTCCACCAAACTTTATTGGAAACGGACATTGATACGAGGCTGGACTTTTGCCATATGATGAGAGAAAATCCTCACTTTGCCTCTAGTATTTTGTGGACGGACGAGGCAACTTTCACTAGTGTTGGTACTGTAAACTTGCACAATATGCACTACTGGGCACCAACAAATCCTCACTAGATGAGAGAAGTCCAATATCAGGGCCGCTGGTTTGTCAACGTCTAGTGTGCTATAATAGGAGGAAGAATTATTGGACCACATATATTTGAAGAGCCTCTCAATGGAAACACTTATTTAGATTGTCGGGAAAATCACCTGCCTGTTTTGCTCGAAGATATCCCCCTTCATACCCGTGCTACAATATTTTACCAGCATGGCGGATGCCTTGCGCATTTTTCTGTAAACGTCCGAAATTATTTGGATTTACTATTTCAAAATAGCTGGATTGGACGTGAAAGTTTATTTGCAAAACCACCACGATCCCCTGATCTCACTTGTTTAGATTTTTATTTATGGGGCAGACTAAAGGACATCGTTTACCAAACAAAACCCACAACAAGGGAGGATATGATCAAAATGATCAGAAATGCCATTACCGGCATATCAGTTGCCGAAGTGGAGGCCGCAGTTTACGTAACCGATCAAAAAGTGCGAGACTGTGTCGAAAGCGATGGTGGACATTTCGAATATCTTGGAAGACATTAGCCCATTTATTTTTGGTTTATGTTTTAATTCTTTGATAAATTTTCGTTTTTGTTGCTATAATATTGTTTTGTATCAAGTTTTTGTTTCGTCTACTTCACAGTTTTTTTCAGGCAACGGCCATACCACGTTGAAAATACCATAATAACGGTGGGACTGCCAAACATCCCGCATAAAGACTTCGTCGCGGCTCACAGTAAAAGGAAAGTTTACAATAAAATATACGAAATATAATACAATAATATATTTCGACGAAATGAACGACTGGCGAATGTACAGAAGACTTCTGGATGGGGACAACCGAGAGTACCACACATACGCCGCCGCCGAAGATAAAACCCACGCCTTTGTTTGCAGAGGGTTAGACCATGAAATCGACCTTGACGAGTTTAAAACTGAATTGAAGGAAGATTTCAACATAACTCTCAAGAACGTCTATCCAATGCAGACTAATTATCGGCCCCTTTACCTCATGGTGTTTCCTGCGGATATTTCCCTAAATATCCTACAAAATAAAGTCCGCACTCTAACTGCAATAAGAGTAAACTGGGAACTGAGGAGAAATCAAAGGGACATTACACAATGTACCAGATGTCAAATTATGGGGACATGGAGCTGCCAATTGCAAGCGTCACATCAAATGTAGCCGATGCGCAGGACCCCACACTATAAGGGAATGCGATCCTAACGCCTTCCGTAAATGTGCAAATTGCGGAGGGGATCATAGGTCCTTGAGTGAAAAGTGCCCGGTCTACATATATAAAAAGAACCAACTGCCCAAAGCCACAAAAGTCGAAAAAGTTCAACAAAAATATGTTCCCGCGCCACCACCCAACGCCCCTGCTTGGGGTCAGGCTGGCCGGACCAGTGGAAGTATCGGGCTCAGGGGAGTAGGCCCCACCCCGCAACGGCCCCAGTCCGGGGCAACGCAGCAGCAGCAACTAAGGCAAGAACCACCCCCAACCCTCACAGGAGAAGAATATGATAGGAATTTCCCTCCAATGCGGACTGGGCAAGGACGACTTCAACGACCAGCACAGAGAGGGGAGGACGAGGATGATGTCGAACAGGTCAGTGACTTTTTCACAGAGATGCAAAGATTTCGGTCTCTAATTAATTTAAATGAAGCCACAAAGGCATTAAAACACTTAAACAACCTCCTGGAGGCTTGTGCTGATCAGAACGCTAAATTTCATACATTTCATTCCTTTGCACAAAATCACCTGTATAAATATAAGATTTAAAATATCTTATATTTGTTCAGGTACGTTGGCGTTTTTTGTTATTCAAATTCATTGTTGTTTCGTGGAATTCCGATGGTGTATCGAATAAAATGGGTGAAATTATAGACTATCTGAGCCGTCGGAAGGTCGACATTTTTATTATTTTGGAAACAAAATTTAGGAATGTCGACAGACTGGCAAATGGCGTCCTGATAAGGGGTGGTTATGTCCCGCCCTGGATGCGCCTGTCACAAAATGATATTGCGTCATTTTTCCCCCCAAATTCCCATTCCTTGCTGCTTGGAGACTTCAACGCACGTCATCGTGACTGGAACAACCACCGTAATAATCGGAATGGTTGCGTCATCCACGATTACGTGCAGGACAATGGCCAAATACAACTGTTGCATACAGACATACCTACGCACTATCCCAGAAACAATGCAACAGCAACCTACATCGACTTAGGCTTAAATATAGGCTTAATGGATCTGTCTGATCTCACCGCAGACAACGACTTAAACTGAGATCATTTGCCCATTAGGTTGGTCTGCGGTTAGATGGGCCAACCTCACAGAGAACAGACATACATTTACAAAAACCTAAATTGGGTAACATACAAACGAAGATTTAACACACAAACACACAATATTCCAGGTGAAATAAATACCCCCGCTGCGCTGGAGCGGGAAGTGGATATTTTAACTTCGAATATACAGCAAGTGCGAAATAGCTTAGCTACTAGTGTAGTCATGAAACCCAAAGAAGAGCGTTTGCCAGATGATATACTTGAACTGATCAAGTTCAGAAACAGAATTCGAAAAATTTGGCAACGTAGACGACGTGACATCGACAGACGAAGAATTAGAGAACTCACTCAGACTATATGGACTCTTATACATACATACAAAAATAATTGTTGGGCCGAAAAGCTCAACAATTTGACAGCCCAAGATAATTCGCTGTGGACCTTAACGAGAAAACTGCGAAAAAAAATATGAGAAAATTCCTACTTCCAACCATCACGGCGAGACGTTCATAACGAGCGAACAAAAAGCAGTTGCCATTGCAGATTTTCTCGAAGGGGTACACAGAGAATTAGCTGACATAACTCGCGAACAAACAAACATATCCCCGGAAACAGCTAGTTTTGTGTCGCAAAAATATCCCATTCCCCCACCCTTATATAATTCTTTAAGAACTACCCCTAACGAAATACGTAAGTATCTTCGTTGGCTCCCAAACAACAAAGCCCCTGGGTCTGATACTATTCCCTATTGTCTACTAAAAAACCTTCCGCGGAAAGCTATTGTGCAATTTATGCACATAGTGAACGCAATCCGTTTATTGCAACATTTTCCCAGTCAATCGAAAAATGCTATAATAATTCCCATATTAAAACCGTCTAAAAATCCGACCGAACCAGCATCCTACAGGCCCATTTCCCTCCTCAACACGCTTGCCAAGCTGTGTGAAAAGATTCTCCTTGATAGGATCAACAGGGCGGTAGATCGGTTGTCGTTGATACCTGTGGAACAATTTGGGTTCGGCCAGGGTCACAATACGGTTCTCCTTGCAGCTAGGATAGCGCAAGATATATTTAATAATTTCAACAGACGAATGAATACCGCCCTTTTGCTCCTATATATGGAGAGGGCGTTCGATACTGTTTGGCATGCGGGTCTCCTTTATAAACTTTTTAAAATACAACAACTTCCAACCTACCTCGTTTCGCTTATCCATTCTTACCTTAAAGACCGTAAGTTTGGGGTAAAAGTTGAGGGTAATATCTCAGCACCTCGCTTAATTAAAGCGGGGGTGCCCCAGGGTACGGTTCTTTCTCCCAAATTGTATGTGCTATACACTTCGGATATTCCGAAATTTCCCAATACAAAACTAGCTCTCTACCCTGACGACACGGCTATTTATGCATCTTCATTCTACGCACAAGCAGCCAAGTCCCAGTTAGCCCATCACCTTACCCTGCTGAAACTTTATTATTGACCGGTGGAAGCTAAAAGTCAACGCCAGTAAAACTGAATTGCTGGTGTTGACTAAAAAGTTCACAAACCATGAAATTCTGACACCTTTGATGTACGATAACACTCCCATAATCCCTCGAAAAAAGGCAAAATACTTAGGGATAACATTCGATGAACGTATATCCTTCAGACCCAACGTTTCTTCCTTACTACAGAAATTCTACATGACTACCCAAAAGCTTTATCCATTAATATCGCCGAAATCGGTTCTGTCCCCTCGAAATAAATTGGTAATTTACAAGTCAATCATAAGGCCTGTATTGACTTATGGGGCCCCCGTATGGTGCATCATATCTGACACTCAAAGGCAAAGGTTGCAGGTAGCGCAAAACAAGATTTTACGAGGCATAACATCGGCCAGCCGCTACACGAGAATTCGAGACCTGCATGGCATGGCAGGCATTGAATACATGTCGGATTATATCGATCAAATTGCGATGAAATTCTTTGTCTCCGGCATTCAGGGCTCAGAGTTGACCAGAAACTTTACCGAGCTTAGATATGATCCCACCAACCCAATTAAACATGGACCAATTTACAAAAGATTGCCGATTTACTTCGAGGAAATAGAGCTGAGGCAACCACCCTAGTTTCCTGATCCATTTCTTAATTACCCGCGAGTCTGATGTCTGTAATACAGGCACCAGACTTGCAATAATCTTAATATAACAACCAGCGAATAAATATTTTGTCTTGTTTTTTCAAATTACTAGAATTTCAAAACCTCTCCAGAAACCTTTCCTTCAATTGATGAAGTATCGCATTTAAAACACACTGTTATGACGTGAAATGTGGTACTTTTTGGGATGTAGGTCCTCAATAAACAAACAAACATCTCTCATTTACAAGTTCATTCATGTGTTGCCAGGGGCAGCACACTTCGCCCCACAGTGGGGCGAGATGGGCTGCTACTGACAGCACCCCTTCCACATATCTCGTGATCTAAACATTCGATCGAGTTCTACGACGCATTGTCGGTGATGCGAGTAGAAGAAGGTCGCACTAGGCGTACCTGAGTGATTTATTTAAGCAGGTTTTTTCCATGGTTTTCCTGCAAAGTATGAAATTTAGCGGCATGACCTAACTCCTTCAGAATTTTTGAAACCCAAGACACCCTTAAGGGGACACTAAGGCCGAAGTCAAAAAATCTCTGTATAATGGTTATTGGCCAGGGAGACAGAGAACTAAAATTCTCGTCTTTTGTCATGGTGCTGTAATTAATATACAAAGGGCCAACACCAGCCCCCTACTTCGGTAGGTTAAATATGCCGTCCTGTCCTGCTTGGCAGTGGAAGGATGGTAACGAATATTATGTGTTTGTGTTGTATTACAGCAGTGATCTGTAAAATTTTGTGAATATAATAAATGTATGTTAAAAGTAGTTCTCGTCCGATCACTGAAGTTAAGCAACGTCGGGCGTGGTTAGTACTTGGATGGGTGACCGCTTGGGAACACCACGTGCTATTGTCTCTTTTTTGCGAATATGCATCAGGATAGTTGAGTAAAGTCGTTGGTTATACTACTAAAAATCCATCATATTTTTTATTAGTTTGAGGCAATCTTTCTTCTGTAAGTGTAACAGATGAACGACAACACCACGTGCTGTTGTCTCCTTTTAGCGAATATGCTTCAGGGTATTTGAATAAGGCCGTTGCGCAGCGGCCCAGTCCAACACCACAGTTTATCAGACACTAGTTGGAATATAAATAAATATTCACTCTTTGCATTGACAGAAATTACCTACTAATTGAATCTATTTGGGAGCTCAGCTTAATATCAATGGAAATGTAATGTACTGTAATTAGTACATTTGCAAATTGTATCACAACGGAAACCTTACCCTCTCTAGAGTCTAGAGCGTGATTGGTGTGATCTGGACTTTTACGTTTTACAATTCATTCATTCATTATTCATGTAATTTTTGGCTTTCGAGTTAGGGTATTTATTTTTTTATTTAATTCAGTATGGATGGGTAGTGGGTACATATCAGAACTTGAAAATTGATTTGGCATCCCTTCGTCTTCATTCCCTTCTGTCATCTCTAATACATGCTCTTTGTCAACATTTTGATAATTAAACGTCAAAACATAACCTATTATAATGATGGCTAAGCTAAAAGTGTTATAACGATATTCACAAACTAAATAATAATGTACCTAATTATCGTTTAATGACATAATAATTGAACAAATTCAATATGTCTGCATTATGGATAGGTTCGGACGTAGATTTACCTACTTTGCACAAATGTAGGTCAGCAGAAAAACTCGAATTTCGGTTGTCGTGTGCCGTAAACAAAAAGGCTCTTAGTGAACCGAGTAGTGAACATTCTATTAATCATTACGATGATGTTTTCAATCGTCCTGTTCATGAAGATAATCGGAAACAGAAGAGATCTAGTACATGGCCGTAAGTATTCCTAATCATTTCTAAATGTTGATACTTAGGTATTTACTATGCTTGTATTTTGACATACAGCAGGTCGCATTTATCCGTTTTATCATTAAATATTGTAATTTC
>MU191314.1:8136-36565 GCA_016904865.1 Pissodes strobi | reverse complement strand
TCCTGCTAGGTCTATGTGGAATATCATTAATAATAGTAGGGGAAACAGTAAAATCAGAAACATTTCTCAGATACCTGTCCAGAAGTTTAATGATTTTTTCTCTCAAATGGCAAATGACATAACTGGTGACCTGCCTCTGACGGATGTGGATCCCCTCTGGCGTCTCAAACAATTACCTGTCCCTGACGAGATTTTTGCCTTCGGGGGGTTGACATTTGTTGAGGTTAGAGATATAATTGATAGCCTAAAGAACAAAAAGAGCACAGATATATATGGCCTCTCTGGCCCCTCTCTGTAGAAGTGATAAAGTTCATCAGGGACCTGATCATACTGCCCCTCACTAAGCTTATTAATCAGGGCATTCATGCTGGAATATTTCCAAGTATACTAAAGCGAGCACTGGTAACCCCTGTCTTTAAAAAAGGTGACCCTAACCATGTTACAAATTATAGGCCAATATTGCCAGTATTCTCGAAGATTTTTGAAAAAGGTATGGCCAGCCCAATAGTGAAATTTTTTGAGAGTAAGGACAGTATTTTAGAGGCACTTGAACAATACTTGTCCTGTCTGTTTTGCGACCTTAGCAAGGCCTTTGACTGTGTGGCGCACAGCTTCCTTCTCAGCAAGCTTAAGCATTATAACTTTTGTGAAAATAGTATCCGTCTAATTGATTCTTACTTACGAAACCGATATCAAACAGTACGTGTAGATGGGGTGTCGTCTGCTCCGGCGCTCCGGCGCATATCAATATTGGAGTACCCCAAGGATCCGTTCTAGGGCCGATCCTATTCTTGATCTATATTAATGATCTACCCCTTATCAACTCTAAAGAAAAATATGTGCTGTCTGCTGATGACACCACAGTGTTTGTGGTAGGCAAAACTGAGCAAATTGCTGGGAGGGGCTGACTGCTGCACAGTTGGTGGTTGAGGAGTGGTTCCTATCGAATAGGCTTTTGCTGAATGCAGATAAGACACAGAAAATGCTTTTTACATTGAAGAGCGTGCAGGAAACTACTGACAGTGCTGAGAGTGTGAAATTCTTGGGAGTGTGGCTGGATGGTAAGCTAAAATGGGAGGTGCATGTGAAGAATGTGTGCAGGAAGCTTGCAAGTGGTGTTTTTGTGCTGAGAAGCCTGTGTGGATGTGTATCCATTGATACAATGAAAACAGCTTACTTTTCCCTTTTCCATAGCATTCTGTCATATGGTATTCTCGTGTGGGGTGCCTCTGCACATTCGGCAAAGGTGTTTGGGCTGCAAAGAAAGGCCATTCGTATTATAGCGGGTCTCGGATACCGGGAGGACTCTCGGCGAGCTTTTGCCGGTCTTAATGTACTTCTTACCTTTCCTTGGGTTTAAAATTTAGAAAATGTTTTGCATGTCAAACGTAATCAGAATAAATATCCCAATCACTCCGATTTTCATTTATATGACACAAGGAACAAGACAGATTTGGTTGCCGTCTGCTGCAGACTGAAGAAGGGCCAAAGTCAGCTTGGGTTTGTTGCGGTGATACTGTTTAATAGGCTGCCTGTATCCATTAGATCTCTACCTATTACTAAATTAAAAAATGGTGTTAAGCCCCTTTTGCTTTTAAACTTCTTTTATAGCACAGAAGAATATTTAAACCATACTGGGAATTAGTTTAATTTGAATGAGTATTTACTCTATTTTAATGTGTATGCAATCGTATGTACAGGGTTATTGACTATATTTGGACCAATAGATAGCTTTTTTATTTGAAGGATTAGAAAAACGTTTAAATTAGAAAAGTTGTAGGATTTCGCTCAAAGCGCTAGAATTTGATATCAGAAAAACAAACGAACGTCGTAAAGCCGTCAAAAACGACTAACTTAGGTTTTTTTTAAATGGAATGCCCTATATAATGTTACATATTACGTAAAATTTCGAGTATATTTCATTTAATATAACATATATCTACATTCAACTGTTTTCGCGCTATCGATGATTGAAAATCGCACTATTAATTTGCTTTCTACGCCCTTCGTATATGAATTTACTTAAGTCATTAGAGGGTTTCTATGGAAACATCGGTAAATGTCAGTCGTCAGTGATAAGCATCCGGAAAAAGTGAAAAAAGTTTATTGTCACTCATTATGGGCTACACTCAACAAGAACAACTTAAGCATTGTTTATATTAAACTAAAACTAATGAATTAATTACAAAAAAATGTGGAATTAATATTGAATATTCACTTTAACAGGTGTTCAAAGTGACCTCCGTTTTGTTCGACACAAAGACGATAACACGTTTTTAAGTGGTGGACGGCATCCCTCAACGACTGCTTCTGGTGTATTCGAATAAACTGTATTTCTTCCAAAAATGTCTGCCTTAAAGTCTGGAATGTGTATTCATCATGCACTCGCTCTTTAAGCCATCCCCAGAAAGACCTATCCATCAAAGTAAGATCAGGGCTATTGGGGCACCATCGAATTGAACCATTCTTTCCAACCCAAGTC
The DNA here is from genome assembly GCA_016904865.1 of Pissodes strobi. Lineage (NCBI taxonomy): Eukaryota > Metazoa > Arthropoda > Insecta > Coleoptera > Curculionidae > Pissodes > Pissodes strobi. The sequence continues at coordinate 34,083 of MU191314.1, read as the reverse complement.
TCATATTATTCATTTAAGAAGTGAGTCACGTTTGCCGTGTTGTGAGCAGGGGCACCATCTTGTTGCCAAATAGATCGGTTGAGGATGTTAAGCGGTAATTCATCTAAAAAGTTCTCTATTTCTTCAGTGAGAAATTGGTAATATCTATCACCAGTTAGACGACCTTCGTAAAAAATAGGCCCTAATATTCTATCATCAACAACGCCACACCAAACACTGAAAGCTTTCCATCCTGATGTTTTAACAGCTAAAATATATGGCCTACCTAAGCTTCATAAACCGAACACTCCATTACGTCCCATTGTATCTACCACTCAATCTCCCTTTTACAAATTATCAAAATATCTTTCAAAATGTATATCTACTACTTACTTCTAAGGAGTTTATAGATAGCGTTAACATACCAGCATGCTATACATTAATCTATTTAGATGTGGTCTCTATATACAAACATTTCTACCGAACTTGTCACTAACATTCTCGAACAAAAACTAACCCAAACTAACCCAAACCTAACACTTACTAGCAATTATTTTAAATTTAAAAACGAGTTTTATCAGCAACTCGAAACTCGACTGATGGGCAATGGACTTACCAATGCCATCAACAATCGCACAATTTGTGATGGTTTTTGGAAGAGGAAGTAATAAAACATCTAGACATTCTTATATTATTTTTTAAATGGTACGTCTAATGACATAAATAAAATAATGGAAATATTTAACTCATTCCACCCCAAACTACAGTTTACATAAGAAACTGAAAATAATATCAAAATCAACTTTTTAGATTTAACCTTAATAGGAAACCATAAACAAAATGAAAATACTATTGACCCACCTGTTCAGGAAGATATTTACATTAGAATTCACACCATCCGAAAAGTAATGAGATATAGCATCGAAAATTTGAAAATTATGTCAGCATTTTTCGAACTTCCGGTTCGGTGTATTCCATCAAATAAGCTGTTCTGTATTCTTTATTTTAGATATATTGATACCCACCTGTTCAGGAAGATATCTAAATTAGAATTCACACCATCCGAAAAATAATGAGATATAGCATCGAAAATTTGAAAATTTTGTCAACATTTTTCGAACTTCCGGTTCGGTATATTCCATCAAATAAGCTTTTCTGTATTCTTTATTTTAGATATGTTGATACTGTTGATAGTACTTACATATTATAGCCTCAATTGTATCGGTATTATATCAATATTTTGCATCCCCATATTCACAAATACTCAGCTTGGAAATATACTATTCTAATTTTGGAATATTGTTTTACCAGAAATGAACTACTTATTTTCATAATTTCCTATTATCTCTTTATTACTATATTAAGGGTTGGCTGTTATAGAAAAAAATATGCAGCGTAGTCGCATTTGAACAATTTAACCTAGGCCAATGAAAATAAAATGACTAAGCTATAACATATTAGGATTTTATCAAATCGGACAAATGTGGGGTAATCGAAAATGCCGCACCCTGTGACTGCACCTTTTGCACACTCGTCTGGAACGGTCTGTCTACCCTGATTATGTATTTTATGAAAAGTATAAGAATTTGATATGCGTGATGCGGTTATTCTGCATTTTAATTCAAACGCTCACTTTTTTATGCGCCATACTATTAAATAAAAATCACTAGAATCAAATGTATACTTAATTGTAGAAATAAGTCGATGGTTTTGATACGGTCCATTAACTTATATGTAAACAAAGTAATTGGCCATTCCGCATTTTACGCGAGCCAGAGTAATAACGTATGACAAGGCAGTAAATTCAGAGTTGAGCAGCGAGGCGCAATAAGCGCGATTTCTCTTTTAGTGGCGCCTACGAGTGGCGCCTACGAGAGTGGCGCCTCTTTTGCCGACTTCCGACACGGGGACGGATGCAGCCGGTGGGCATATACCTATTCTGCAGACGCATAAGATTTCTGCCATAGGGCGACTGTAATATAAATGTTAAATATAATACTCCCGTTACGTTTCGTCTTCAAATTTTTAACAGTTCATGTCTGGCCCTCCGCTCGCTTCGGGGGCGCAACCAACAAAAACTAAACCAACGCATGAAAAAACAACTACATTTATATTACGATCGCGATATGGCGAGGTGCTAACGCGTCTCCTATTTACAAATATGCAGCTGGCGGCACCCTCGCGTGCTGAAAACCAGAGCCGGATCAAACAAAAAGAAGAAATGGATTATTAATAGTTACTGTTTTATAGAATAATGTTGATACAGTAAGATATAGATATCATATTTAATAATTAAATCAATGTCAGCGTTAAGAACGGTAAAAACTACAAACAATTCTTTATTAAACACATTAATCTTTTTCCATGTAAGTTCTAATAATTTCAAATTTAAAAAAAATTTTATATTTAACATTGTTCAAAAATGTTAAATAAGCTAAAAAAGTAAGAAAAATATAATTTATTGTGGAAATATTTGAATAATCCTCAGTTTTTGTAGGAAGAATATAAAAATAAATCGAGTAATACCAAAATTTTTCAAAAATAAATAAATAAAAATTTTGAGAAGTTACCTTATTTTAACCAGAACCAAATGCTGATTGCTGAAAGGTTGAAAATTGACGAGCTTTTTCCCAAGAATGATAACAACGCTTCAAGAACACGAGAAAGGAAAATGTTCAGAATGATCGAAGAGTATCCTCCGTACCAACTATAATTAATACGAGGAAGTTATTTGCAAGAAACAGCAGTAGTAAAAAAACGCCTCTATACATGGACTTCACCAGCAAACTCAGTGCTGAATGTAATAAGAAACCAAATTGATTTTATTCTGATAAACAAAAGGTATCGTAACGTAACGCAATAAAATCGTTTAAAACATATCAGGGCGCGGATATAGCTTCCGACCACAGCCCACTCACAGCTAACTTTGGCGTCAGACTAAAGAAAGTCAAGAAAACAAAAAAAGAAAACAAAAGACTCTATGCTTAAAGAAGAACTAACCACAAAAATAAACAAACAAATAGAAGATATAGGCACAAATATACAAAACGGAGACATAAACGAGAACTGGTTAAAACTAATAATAGAAACTAGCCATTCAATACTTACCAAAGAAAGACGACACACAGAAAAACCGTGATTGACTAAAGAAATATTGGACTTAATGCAGGAAATACGAAAAAGGCACCAGTTGAATAAATATAAAGAAATACAAAAACTAATTAGAAACAAGATCAGATTGGCTAAAAAAGCGTGGTATAGAGAAAAATGCACTGACATTAAAGAATTACAAGAAAAACACGATATCTGTAATGTTCATAGAAAAGTAAAATAATTTTCAGGCAAACAACGACAAAAACGAGTAACTACACTGACAGACAAGGATAGAACTATTATCGCAGACATAACAGGCAAACTAAAACGGTGGGAAGAATATATAGAGAAACTCTTTGCAGACACAAGGCACAAGGCAACAAAAGCTGGGACAAACGGGTGAAATAAGTCCTGATATAACTAACGAGAAGTTATGAATGCTATCAAGAACATGAAAAACAACAAATCACCCGGACTTGATCAGATAGGTACCATCTGAAATTTTTAAGCTTACCTATATACAAACCCACATATGGTCCATAACAAATCTCCTTATCGCCATATACAAAACGGGCGTAATCCCAAAAGAATGGCTTATGTCAACATTTGTAGCCATTCCGAAAAAGCCGAATGCAAGAGAATGCAGCTATCATAGAACCGTCAGTCTCATGTGTCACAGTCTAAAGATATTTTTTAAGTATATAATAAGCTAGAAGAAGACATCAGTGAAGGCCAGTTTGGTTTCAGAAATGCAATAGGGACACGAGAAGCATTATTTGCCTTGAATGTTCTAATACAGAGATGTCTAGATGTGCATCAAGATCCTTTCGTCTGTTTTCTGGATTACAACAAAGCATTCGATTGTGTAAGTTGTAAGGCACGACAGACTCATGAAAATTCTAAGTGAGAAGCAAATAGACTTTAACGACATGCGAATAATTAGCAATCTATATAATAATCAAAGAGGTGTTTTTGAGAGAATGAGGAAACATCAAACGAGATAAGTATTGAAAGGGGAGTAAGACAGGGATGCGTGCTCTCTCCGATACTTTTTAACCTTTACTCGGAGAAAATCATGCAAGAGGCTATATCTGAAGAAACAGCGGGAATAAGGGTAAACGGTGAACTCATAAATAATATCCGTTTTGCCGGCGATACCCTGGTTATAGCCCATAATAGCACGGATCTACAAAGAATGATGGACAAAATCGTGAATAGTAGTGAAGAAGCCGGTATTACACTTAATACCAAGAAGACAAAATTCATGATCATCAGTAGGGCATATGTTCAGCGCAGTCTGTATGTTCACAATGAGGAAGTCGAGAGACTGAGAGAGAGTACAAATACCTGGATACTATGTTAAATGAGACTGGAGGACACTCGCGAGAAATAAGATCCAGAATATGTCAAGCTAGAGCTGCATTTACAAACCTGCGGAAAGTATTATGCACTAGAGACCTGAATATCAAACATAAGATCAGATTGGCCAAATGTTTTTAATCCTTCTATATAAAATGGAGTCGTGGACAACGAACAAAGATGACTTAAAAAGACTCCAGGCGTTCGAAATGTATAGACGGATACTTAAGGTTTCTTGGACAGAGCGGGTAACAAACACAGATATACTAAGACGAGTAGGCAAAAAAGCAGAGATAGTGGACACTGTAAAAAAAAGAAAATTGCTTACCTGGGTCACGTTATGCGCGGAGAAAGGTATGACATGCTACAACTAATAATACAAGGAAAAATACAGGGTAAACGAAGCGTGGGCAGGAGACGCACTTCATGGCTAAATCATTCATTCCGAGCAGCCGCATCCAAAGCAAGAATCGTCATGAGACGTCAGGAGACGGCACGTAAAGAAGAAGTAAGAAAGAAAAATACAAAACAAAGAAACGAAGAAAGGGATCCTATTATATTGCCGTAGTTTCAAGAAAATCTATCAGATATCAGTGCTATAGATGTGGCAGGACTGGCCATTTCAAAAGGGACTGTCGAGTACAAAGATTCCGGGATCCACTAGAAGATAGGCCACGTAACCGAAATGTTTCAAATCAGTGCTATATATGTGGCAGGACTGGGCATTTTAAAAGAGACTGTCAAATTCCGGGAGCCACTAGAAAATAGGCCACGTAACCGAAATGTTTCAAATCAGTGCTAAATATGTGGCAGGACTGGGCATTTCAAGAGAGACTGTCGAGTACAACTATGGTCTACATCTCCATCCAGAGACGCTAGCAGTTCAAAGTCAAGTCAAGAAGGGTTAAAACAATATACCTTTATGGCTAAGCACAGGGAAGGAAGATGGCATAATAATACAGATGTTTTATCCAGAAAGTCATGCGAGGATAATTATAAACATTGGCAAAGAATAGACCAACGACAAGGAATCGCTCCCATTAGGCAAATCAACTTTAAAGTTGATCAGCAGTGAACCACAGAGCAACTAAAGAAAGATCAACTTGAGGATAGTGAAATAGCACTACTGCTAAAAGCTAAAGAAGAACGTCAACCAAGACCAAGCTGGAGAGATATTTCAACTAAGGAATTTACTTGTTAAAGTTGTAATTTCGTTGAGAATCCACGGGAAAACATAACAATATTGCATAGTTTAGTTTATCGACACGGCTATCAGTTCGGCATAAATGACATTGGCCAGGTCTAAACACATTTCAAAATATTATCATTGGAAAAAAGAAGGATTCTCTCTGATGTTTTGTTTCTTTATAAAATTGTTACAAATAACATATACTCCCAAAATTTGCTAGCTCTAATATCCTTTAACGTAGCCCCACAAGTTTTAAGATTCAACCATCTATTTAATATACCATTCAGACATACAACTAGCTCTCAAAACACTCCTCCACTGTGCCGAATGATGAGAGTTACAAATTTGTAATGTTTGGATTTTGATATTGATTTTTTTAGTTCCTCTCAAGCATCAGTCAATTACATTTATCCAACATTTGTATAATTAATGAGTTTGGTTTTTATATTGATATTATCAACTAATTATTCGATCGTTTTCTCGTTGATTTAATTTTTTGGATGTAGTATAGTTTTGGGTATTTCGACTTGGCCCTAAGCAACACTGTAAGTGGATACTGTTGTATCCACTTACAGTGTTGCTTAGGGCCACTGTTTGTACTCGAAATTGTGCGTCAAATTGTCAAAAATTAAGTTTTGGAATGAGAGTTATTGGAAAATAGCAATTTCAGCAAGTTTCATAATACTGCGCAAATATTTACCATCTAGCCACTAAGTACATTGGCGATAAATAAAACAATATATCAATGTAGGTAAATAATATGCATTTTATTAATTAATTACTGATTTATTAATGATGTTGATAAAATCTGTTTTTTTTAATGCCTAACTCACAAAATGACATAGTCTTCTATGGGCAGTTGCACCAATATATTTCATAAAATTCTAATTCTTTGCACATACACATTTTTTCCTGATAGCATGGCGGAAATTGTATTAATTATTGGTTTGAGATGCGGATGACTTTCCACAAAGGTGAATTTTCATCTGCTATACTTTTTCATAATATTGCCAACCTTTAACTTAGAATTTTGACGCATACCAAGGATTAAAAAAAACATACTTCAATAACTACAGGGCGAATCAGAAGGAATCGACCAAACTACAGAAGTAGGTACACATATGATGTTTTCGGCTGAGGTAAAATGTGACGAAAGTTGTTTATTTTCCAATGGTCATAGAAAAAGTACTTCTTATGCACTACTTGTTCTCGAGGTAGCTGTTCTAATTTTTCATTCTCTATTGAGAAATCCAGATCGTAAATGTCTGAAACAGGTAAATATTATTTAAAATGGTGAACTGTCTTAATTGAAGAGAGTTTATACCTCCATGATTTAAACAGTAGTCAGTAGAGTGGTTTGAAAGGGAGTCAAGGATTTCAAAGAGTAAGTAATAAAGAATATGAATAACATTGATAACACAGGAATGTGAAATATTGACCTTTTACAAAACCTACTGGTAAAATCACATCACGGTAATTTTTTAAATGATGTGTCAGATTAGTTTTTGAATTTTGATGTTAGCTAAGGATGCAACTGACCTATAGAACTGCAGTACATTACATTTTGCTTTGTGGAAAGTCTTACTTTCGTGTCCGTGTCAAAAAAAGAAGACTTTCACGTGTGCAAAAACAAACATTTCTGACAGACTTTCTGAACAATTCAGCTTTTTTCCATATTGGGAATGCCTTGGGTTAGTTTTGTTTGGTTGCGCCGCAGGAGCGAGCGAAGCGAACGGAGGGCAGGCATGAAGTGAAATATTAGTAGAATGATAAAAAATATTCAACTGCAATGGGATAGTGGAGCTTTTTCCTTAACCTTGTTACAGCACTGGAATATTTATAAAAGTAGCACATATTTTTGACAAAATTCGTCTCTTCAAATCCAATATTTTCTATTTTTATACACTTTTACCCTACCCAGCCCCCCTATTCACTACATTGTCCCGCGAGACAGTTGATCTAAAAAATTACCAAAATCACTAATCTGTAATCTCGAGTTGACCAAATCTAATGTTTATTTAAATTAAAGACTAGGCATCGATTAGTTACCTACCTACTTTCAAAAACAATAATTAAAATTCAATATGGTATCAAAGCATAGAAATGGAATTTTAATATAAAAAATGAGTCCCAACAAAAAATGTTTTAACTCTTATTAGGGCTTTAAATGTTTACTCATGCAGACTAAAATGAGGTAATTTTACTATATGAGGTCTTTAACTTCAAACACAGGCTTTTTGTGAAATTGAATTTTTGCACCCGCATTAAATCAATCTGGGCTATATTTGCCAACCCTAAACTCTATTGGGATTTTGGGACTCTTAAAACTCTTATCCATTTAGATTCTATAGAGTTGTTAAACTAATTTTGCATGCATAAAAGGTAATTAATTACAACATAAAAGTTGTCTATTGCTGGACTGATACGTACACCAGTGCAAAGTTAATTCAAAAACACACTCGACACAATAAATACAATAATAATTTGACATGAATGTCATTATGACGGACGTCCAAGGATAATACAGACGTCGAAAAACGGCGATGCAAGCGCACAGCGGTGTAGTCATGAATTAAAACAAAAAGTGGAGGGGATAAATCCAGTGAAAGTTCTATTTCGTGTATAATATATAAATTACTTTTCTATGCTTTCTTCGTAATAATTATCAAGTGTGGATGAGTAAATATGAAACAATCGACTGGCCCGCGAACTCCAAATCTAACGCCCATGCGAATACCTTCCTTTGGAGCTATTTAAAAAAATGATTCTATAGAAAAAGAAGTAACAATATTGAAGAAATTCGGAGAAAAATTGTCGAAGAAATAAAAATGTGACGAGATTAATGGGGGAAATGCAGAACATTTAATTTAGGCTAGAAATTATACGTTTTTTATTTTGTTGTTTATGGTTCATTATAAGTTTTAATTACCTAGTATATTATTTCCAAATTTAGTAAACATAATTTAAAAACTATATATTATAGCTCATTTTATATAATATTAGCAGAAATTAAAGGTGAATAGTGAATCAAGCTCCAAACATCAATGCCATGATATTTGAAAAATAAGCCTTTATCTCCAGGTAGCAACAGGTTTCTAAATAGGTAGCAATAATATGGAAAATATCATAGTATTTCGTAATTCTAAAACTTTCAATATTTCGAAAACCGTTAAATTTTAATACATGATATATTAAACAAAAAATATGCAGAATTTAATGGAATATTCGAAATCATTAAAAAATGTGGTATAAAAAAAACAAAGCTAGGCACATACATTAAGACAAAGGCACACAAAGGTATGTGTAAAAGCAGATGAAATGAAACAATTTTATTTGGGATATATTTCCGTGTAAGAATTATCTGGATCACCCATTATATAGCCAATTATGTGCGTTAGCTCCATTACCAAATGGATTTATAATTCAGTCGTCTTCTATATTCTATAAATTCAGCTCCTTTGAGCTGAGTCGTGATAAATGATGATCGAGAATTGACTCAGAAGGCTGAGTTTTGGTATACAGATTTATCTTAGGGTATAGGAGCACGATAAAATCGATTTTTTTAAAACTCAAATTTCAGCAGGTTGCAACAAGTCTCTAAAAATTAAAATACCTATCTTTTATCTCGAAAAGTATTTGCTATTTAGAAAAACAGCGAAACACCTCATTTTTAGTTTTGATCTACATTATATTTATAGTATACCATGTGTATACTAGTGTAGGGTATTTTTTGTATATTCGAGAAAGTAATGCAATGAGGCGCAATCTTTTCGCCTAATATTGTTAATTGTTTATGCCATGTGCAGAATTTCATCAATATTTTTATTTTGAAGCGAAGGGCAGTATAATTTATCTATTAATGTTAAATTATTATTTCAATTAGGTATTTTCTTTGAATACTGTTAAAATGCGATAAGATCATAATTTGGCGGTATTCAATAAAATAAATTTCAGTTGCATTTTAAACAATCTTTTAGCAGAACTTGTTGACGAAATATTTATCTTGCCGAGAATCAGTAGTACGGTTGAGTAATTAATAAAACCAAATTAAAGAATTTACTTCTGTTTTTCAGTCTACCGGGTGTTTCTCAAAAGTGGCTCAACCCTATAACTTTTTTGTTTTTAGAGATAAAGAAGTGAAATTTGGTGTGTAGGTATAGTATATAAATATGTATTTTTTTGACGTATTCAATTTTTGGACGTATTTTCCTATATTAAATGGGATACCCGGTATATTTTTACTTATTTCAATAGAAAATCACATTGTGAGTACAATGACACCCCATTTGTCACTTTTTGGCATTTATCATCCTAAAATTTTAAATTTTTAATTTTCCATCTAGAGTGCCTAGAATGAGTTAAAACGGTTAAGTTTGGATCAAGTTGCCAGGGAAAAATAGTTTCGATCGAGTTTTACTTTTAATTTGTTTTAAAGTTTCATTTAAAATTTACAAAATCGTAATTATCACGTTTTTCTATTTTTTCAAATAGAACAAAGGTGGCTCATTGCCATATCTAGAAAGGGCATCTTGTTACGAATAATTTGATACCACACAATCGATATTTTAAACAAATATTGAGTATCATAATCTTCTAATAGTTTATTGTGACGGCCAACAACCGGCATCGTTGATAGCGAAAAAAATATTGAGGCTTTGGAAACTATTAAAATAGTATATTAAGATACTAGTTTTAAAAGACCATATTTTTTCGCACGAGCACGAAATTAGGAAACGACCCGCTTCCTAACGTGCGAGTGCGCTAAATGTCTTTTAAAACGTGTATTTTTTTTTCTATTTTGCACGTTTCTTAATGAAAACATTAATTTTTTCTGTGACGGGAAAAACGTTTGACATTTTATCTCTGATTTTTCCCCCGGAAAAAAAGGGACTACTTTTTCCCCGGATATGCCTACATATATACACATAAATCAAATCACAGAATTAAATTGACATATATTTGATTACTGGTTTCCTTAGCAACGCAGGTCTATTGTCACTATAAGTACAACAGCCTACCAGTTTAAAAATTCAAATTTCACATCGATAATTTTCTGACTTTAATATATTGTATATGTTTTTTCAATATTAAATCGTCGTTTTTCCCGTCACAGGAAAAAATACTGTATTATACACGGGAAAAATATTAGATTTTAGCTCTCGTTTTTTTGTCTCCCTCCGCTTCGCATCGGGAGGCAACACAACCTCGAGCTAAAATCTAATACTTTTTTCCCTTGTATAATAAATATCTATTATTCTATTCTCGATCAGCACTTTAACGGCCATCTTGTCATTTTTGACGTCTTTATTATAGTTCGCCCAGCCGTTGTTGACCCTCGAAACGCATGCAATTGCATGCGTTTCGAGGGTCAAGAACGGCTGGGGAACTATACTAGAAATCCCAGGGCGGGTGTCCAAATTTTTGATAGTGGGCCTTGACATTGAACAATTTTGTTAATATTTTAGCAGCCAGTCAACAAAATGCGTGTCGAAAAGAACCTCTTTTCGACACGCATTTGCGTATCGAAATAGAATCATTTTGAACCCAAAATAAAAAAAAAAATGTTACGACATTTTAGCGCAGCCATATTAGATTTGTCAGTTTTGGCAGAAATTCTTAAGAATCAATATTTTTTATAAACAATTCGTTATTACAAATTGACAAAAGGAAAATTACAGTCGAGATTAGAAAATTGACATGCTATTAACTTATGGTGAAGCATGAAAAAATGCCGTTGTTGCTTTTTGCGGAAAGTAATTCCAACAGACGACATCCCACTCGTCATTATTTTCCAAAAATGGAGCAAAAACTTCAAAATGAGGCAGATGGTAACCGAAACCAATTCATTATAAGTTAGGACAAAGGAATTCCGTTTGCCAATTTATAATAAGGGGCTACTTATTAAAAATATTGTTTCTTAAGAATTTATGCCAAAACTGACAAATTTAATATGGCTGCGCAAAAATGTCAAAACATTTTTTTTATACTTTCCAAAGCCTCCTTATTTTTTTCACTGTTAACGATGCCGGTTGATGGCCGTCGCAATAAACTATTAGAGCTTTTAGACAGATTATGCTACTAGATATTTATTCAAAATATCGTTTGTATGGTATCAAATTGTTCGTAACAAGATGCCCTTTCTAAATATGGTAATGAGCCACCTTTGCTCTATTTGAAAATATTGAGTGAACGTCATAATTACGATTTTGTAAACTGAACCTGTAAAACAAATGAAAAGTAAAACTCGATCGAAACTATTTTTCCCTGGCAACTTGATCCAAAATTAACCGTTTTAACTGCTTCATGGCACTATAGATTGAAAATTAAAAATTGAAAATTTTAGGATGATAAATGCTAAAAGGTGACAAATGGGGTGTCATTGTACTCACAATGAGATTTTCTATTGAAGTAAGTAAAACTATACCGGGTGTCCCATTTAATATAAGAAGGTAAGAGTCACTTCCGGTCAAACCTGATGTGACAGAAAACAATTGAATACGTCAAAAAATATGTATTTATATACTATACCTGCACACTGGATTATAGTTGTTTATCTCTAAAAACAAAAAAGTTATAGGGGTGAGCCACTTTTGAGAAACACCCGGTATAATGTGATAACATAACGTGATATTACTATCCACTCAAGCTATCAAATGACCCAACTAGCAGCCAATATATATATTAACTATTATGTATTATGTAAACAGCTATAATTCATGTTTTCCCTATAATATATATTCAATAACTCTTTGTTATGTTAGATTTTCATTTTTGATTTCAGATATCTTGATGATAACACATTCGCTGGCATGTCAAGAGTTACTTATGTAAGTTTTGCAGATACGCCTCTAGGGGCAATTCCAGAGCACCTCTGGAAATATATGCCAAACATACAGACTGCCGACCTAGGGAGAACCAAGATAAAAGAAATTTTGTATAATAGTTTTGAGGTAAGTAAGAAAAAACTGATATTGGTAAGAAGTTTGAACTTAATAAATTGATAGTAAAATTACTCACCTAGGGAAAAGAACGCCTAAGGCGCATTATTATTGGGTATTTTTTTATTTTTCATTTCAATTGTGAGCATTGAAATCTCCCAGAACGATTATTTCTGAATTGTGGTGATCGACCTTTATTGAGTCAAAAGTGGTAGCTAGTGTTGTAAAAAAGCTTTGATAGGCTCTATCGCTCGGAGGGCGATAGAGACAGCATATATACTTGGTTAATCCATTGGCGGTGAACTTGAGCCATATGACGTCACGGTTGTTCGGTTCGAGTGTTTCCTCGCGGTGACAAAAAGACATATTCCGAACTTTTGTCTAAATCGGGTGTCGTAACCAGGATAGGGGTAGTTTACTGTTGTTGTTGTAGAACATACCTGTGTTTCTGTAAGGGCTAGTATGTGTGGTCTATTTGCTTGTAGATGTTGGTGTACCGAATTTATGTTTGTATTTAGGCCTCTTATGTTGCAAAAATCTATTCTAAATTGGTTCGGTATCTTTGCTGTCTGTGAAATGCTGCATGAAGGGCTCCCAGGGCCACCCGGAGAACCGAATGGCCGGGGAGTTTACCTCCGGAATATTTTGATCCTGGATCATATCCATATATTCCTAATGTGGAACCCGGAACCACCAGCGCGAAAGCGGAACGTGATTCGGAAAAACCACTTAGCACTTCCCAGTTCTGGTGGGGTGGTCTTTCACCGGACGATGCGAGTAGGCGTATGCATCTACCACCTAGGGCCGCTTCCACTGGAAGCATCGGCCTCAGACTCATTCCTTTGGCGGTCCCTAGTCTGACAGGGGTAATAATGGGCTTTGTTGGGTCAATCCCCAGTGATCAGCTAAAGAATTTGTACTTTGGTGTTTTCCAGTCTAGAGGAGGACGATGGAATTTGATGGGCCACGCGACATCCCGTGGCAACTCGGAATATAATCATTCCTCCATAATTTATAATGTCCTATTTTAATATAATGACATAGCAATGCACTTTTTAGTATTTAGGTTATATCCATTTATCAACATACCAGCCACACACACAATTCACGTCCTCTTGTAGACATTCATAGTCATCTTTCGCTCATACTTCCAAGAACTAAATTTAAAACTTAGCTAAATTTTCTGTCAGATTCATGGTCTTTAATTACTGAATAATTACACTGTTTTGTTTTATCAAAAACCTCCATATCCTCGAAAATGACATCAACCTACAAATGTAATCAGATTAGTTAATGTGGACCTATTTGGTAGAAATCCATGTTGGTGAATCAAACTATTCGGCTGAGGTTTCGTGAATCCATTTGTGAAAATTAAATATTTGTTTTTTTAGTCCCGTTCTATGGTAATTATAGAGAAAACTTCAATTTATGAGCAGCTAGAACTCAAAAACTATTCATGCAAGAAACTTTTGAATAGAATGACATAATCACTACAGTCCAGCGGTTTTCAAACTTTTTTGGTGACGGAACCCTTTTAAAAAACTAAACTTTTAACAGAACCTTAAACCCTAAACTAAAAGCAAAACCTGTTATATGTGCATTCTTTATTAATAATCATACAAAAAGGTAGATACGATAAGTAGTAAGTTAGTAAGCAAATGATAAAACTTAGTTCATTTAATGGGAGGCATGAAATTGTTTTTTATACCTCATCAACTGGGTAATGTCAGGTTTGATAGAAGAAAGTTGAATTCTCATGTTTGGTTCGGCATCCAGTCTATTGCGGTATTTTGTTTTTGTAGCTGTATATGCTGAAAATCTGGTTTCACACATGTACGTTGTTGGGAACGCAGAAGAACATTCAAAGCCTCTGTGGCAAGTTGTAGATATTCATCACGAACCCTGCACCAAAAATCATTCAGTGAAATTGTGTTGTGCTTGTGTCGGATGTCATTTCTAAAAATGATTCATAGATCTGATTTGACATATTATTCCCATTCTGAAATTGGGATGAAAAAGGGTTTTGAATTCATGAGTTTTCAGTTTTGTGTTCTGTTCTTCAGGAAAATAAGGACAAAAAGTATCTCGCAGATCATTGAAATATTGCACAATTCAACAAATGTTTAATTTTGAAATATTTCTGTATCACTAAGACTAAGGTGACTAAGGAAATCACTTAGCAATGAAAAGCTGTCTATTTCTCTCTTACCAAAACAAGTAATCGAAAAATCTAATTTTCTTTTAAACTTGTTATTAGCATTGAAAATTGTTGTCTGTTTTCCTTGTAGTGACAGGTTTAACTCGTTAAGTTTTCCAAACATGTCTGCTAAAATGTTAGTCTAAATAACCGGCTTTTATCGGACAAATGGTAGTTTAAATTAAAAGGAATATCTGTAAGAAAAGCTAATTCTGTTCTAAGTTCAAAAGCCTTATTCGAGTGAATGTTTATATGGATATCGCACAACTACTAGCAAGATGGCCAGTCCAGCAACATCAGTCAACTCATCCATTTGAAAGACGAATTTGTTATTTTGAAGCCGTGCAACCAGTTCTTGTTTTATGTATCCTGCGAGATCCCCAATCCGGCGTGAAACTGTATCGTTCGAAATCGGCACCGTAGAAAGATGCTTCGCAGATTTTTCGTCTAATATACATTGTATTATATCTACCACACATGGTTTTATTAACTTTTCAGCGATAGTGTGCGCTTCTTCTGCTTGGGCAATGCGGTAACTAATCAAATACGACTCCTCCGTGGCTTTTTCATTCACAGTCTGGGTCGCATACGTCATAGTTTTGTAACAGTTCGATTTTGCCAATTTTACAATTTTATTTATATGCCGCATTTAGGAAAGAAAGATGCTGTATTTTGCACTCATCGGTTCCTTAATTCTAATTTATTGATTCTATTTGCTAACAATTCGCTTGAAATTGCCGCTTTTCCTAATATGAATTAACTATATTCTAAGTATAGGTTAACTATATATTTGTATTAGCATTTATAACACGTTATGACTCTATTTATTTTAGTTGATAAGCGATGCACATTATTATTAGAATAGCTTGGCTTGATTTGTATTACATTACGGTAGAACGGTCAACGAACCGATTTATATTTTTAAGAATTCTGTTAGCCTGCAAATACGCTGCATTTGACTTGTTGCTCCATATTTCAATTTTGTTGGCATATTTTATAACCTTTTGGGAATCCTTTGGTTGCGGAGTACCAATTACCGGCTGCAATTTCTGAAGATCGTTAGATCGTTTTTGGACCTCTGCTTTAAATAAATTTATCGCTTTATACGTCAGACTAGTTTTTGTGATGTTCGTTCCAAATAATAGGGATTGAGCTATCCATCCGTGTTTGTCGCTCTCGATTTAGATTTTTAGAGGTTTATTATTCTCGTAAGAGTATTTCCTAGCATTTCTTGAAAAATGTAATTTTAGCTCACTATGCGTGGCTTCCGCCGTCGTTTATCATCCTAATAAACGAGAATTAATACGTTTATTGTCTTGAAATTATTCCCCGTATCGAAATCGCTCGGCTTGTTTCAGTCCATCCCTACTTCTTAATCGGACATAAGCAAAGGCAAATTGACGAAAACGATCGAGAAATTCTTCTAGTTTGATCGTTTGGCGAAGAGAGAAGCCTTCTGCTAGTGCAGTTAGAGACTCAACATTTTATTGAGATTCAATTGTACCCTTTCTTTGGGGATATATTGTGTTGATATTCTGTTTGTGTTTTGACACGACCGATTAATCGGGATCTCGATACTGCTATATTAGAGGCTTTCCACGTTCGTCATATAAGACCGAGACCGTCGAATCTCTATTAGTTAGCCCTCACGCACACGATCGAGGGCCTTTTCCGGAGGGCCACCACCTTTTTTCGGAGGGTACAACCTCTTTCCCGAAGGGTCACCACGCTTACCCGCAGGCCACTACTTTTACCTGCAGCTAGAATTACCCTGTTCTAGTGGGTTGGAAGCAGACTTTACCAGCAGCACTTATCAGCCAATCTCGACACCAAGCTATCGAAACCTCGACTAGATCTTCCCTCGGGCCATCGAGAGGCAGCATCTGAAGTATCTATAAGTGCCCGGCGCTTCCACCAAAGTTCGACGACCGGATTTGGGGTATTGTACAGAAGCTTTATGTTTAATTGAGTCGTTTGTTTATACGTTTAATATAATCGCTTTTAGTTATCCTTCTGTTAATATAAATCAAACTTTTACCGCCAAGCTTCGAGATAGTTCATTAAATTTATATTCAATTATTCACTGGTTTATCGGACCAGTTAATCTGTTTGCTCTGAATTTTCTCTTTTTTTAATATACGTCAAGCGTTGGCTTAATAATTTTATTCTTTTCATTCATGTATCAAGTAATATAATCGCTCTGCAGTTTCTCTCTTTATAATATGAATCAAGCGTCGACAGCCACGGTTTCAATAGTTTTATTCTAGTTTTGTTCCTTTATTAACTTATCGAGTCATTTGATTTCATTATTGTGGCAGTTCATTGCTACATATTATTATCGCTACATTTGAAATCGGTGCAGCTATTAGCGCACGCATACCTAGTGGTAATTGGCTTAGTTAACGTCAAAGTGATCACTTCGATAAGTAGTATTTAGTGCATTTAGTGGTAAGGCATACATAACCGAGTATTAACAACCGAATTGGTCTCCGTACAATCTCCATATTGTACTCTATTTATCAATTTCGTTAATAGTCATCAGACCTTCCTTGGTCTTTGGAAATCGCAGATTTTACTGTAACTTATTGCGGTGTTTAAAAAAAAAGAACTTAGTAGCCAATATATTGTCCCTTAAATTTTTAAATTGTTTTCTTGATAATTTAAGTTAATTGATTATAATCCCGCCTATATTCTCGTTTTCTTGTGAGTTTGAAATTAAGTATCGGTTGATTTTATGAGCTGACCTAGCCACCCTGCACTACACCATCAGCAGAGCTTTTTCCGTTTAGTTGGCTAGAACGGGTGGCGCTCAAACGACCCCACGACAGGGGCCGGGCTTTGCAATACAACTCTCCGGAGCTAGGTTCCTTTTTAATTAAGTGAAAAAAAAATCTTTACTTTCATTTTGGATTCAATTAGAAAAACGTGTTGCAGTTTTTTGGCTTTTTAAGAATTGTTCTTTTTTACGTATAAAAAATTCTTTACTCTTGTCTTTGAAGTTGGGATGCACAGTTGTAACGCCCTAATAAGCAAAATGGTTATTCAGACGCCCATATGTCTGACATTCTCAGTCGGTTCTATTTTTTTTTATTAGAAAGTCGTGGGTTAAAGGGTTTGGTCGTTAGAGGGGCACCACTAAATTTTTGTTGTGAGAAATTTATCGGAGAGACTTTCGGTTGGAGAAATGGATAAAAATACCCGGTGAAAGAGAGAAGTAAAAAAAATTATTAAATAATAAAATTTGCGAAATAAAAACATTAGAATTAAATCAAATGAGAGCTATGTATCAGTTATCCAATTAAACACCTGAATTACTAACAGTGGTTTATTAACACTAAACACGCACGTACAATAGTATATCGTTCATCAGTACCTTCCTGGTACAGAATATCTTCAAGAAAATCAATCACCCAATTAAGAAGATTTAATCTTAAGTTATGCAGAGATATCTTTTTTTTCTAGAAAAGTCCACAGCCCTGTGATAAAGAGAAAATAATTTCCTAGTAAATTTTATACTAAACAGCGAGAGGAATATCTCAAATACAATCTAATACGATTTTATTAGATGAAATAATTTATAGAAAAATTAACTTCAAGTAATGAGAAAAAAATATCTCCTATAAAGTATAATATTCTTTTATACTGTTCTATACTATGAAATAATTTTCAGGAAGTTTAATACTAGTTAATGAAAAGGAGTATTTCAAATACAACTAGTACGGTTTCATAAAAAAAAATTGAATGATAGGTTAGCATTACCCGATAACTATTATCTAAATGAATATTAACAAAATCATACTAGAATGAATATTCACAAATTCACCCTAGGATGAAAATTCACAAAATCATCCTTTACTTACTCCCTGGGCAGTAATGTTGTGGAAAATGCTTAATTAATGGAAAAATTCCTGAAAAAGATATATACAAATATAGCCGCTTACGGAAGAAAAATTCCAGCTCGGATTAATCTGTTTTGGGCGTGAAATCAAATAGCAATATTAAATAAATTTAAGGAAGTTCTGCCGTGGGTTTACAGCGAGATATAATTTACTTAATGCTAATGTAATATTGGTACTAATTTTACAATATAACATAAGAAATTAAAAAGTGGGAAACGGTAACAAATCTACGGTATTCTGGAGAAATATCTCCTTAAAACAACGCACTATATCGGCGAACTGAATCTCAAAATCTCTTGAAATGTTTTATCCGGTATGTACGTCTAATAATATAGTCTATAGTCTTTTCACTCGAGAATCATCGATAGTGGCAGCAGAAAGTCAAGAGAAAGCTCAATAAAATCGCCTTATTGAGAATAATAATTCTACTTTATAAGGATAAAATTGATCCTACCAGTTTCACTGATGACTTTGGCTTCGATAAATGAAAGACCTAGGCTAGGCACTAATTGGAGAGTCGGGCTTCACCCAAACTCCCCGACTGGTCCACGCTGGAGAAGACGGTTAGGCTCCTACACAGGCGAGGAGGTGCTCAAAAGGCCATTGATCCCTCAGAACGAACCTTTAAATTTAGAGGGTCACCACACCATCTTTCACACGGTGTCTTACAATACAATTGAAGATATTTAGTCAGTGGCGTAACTACCATAAGACAAGTAAACGCAATGCGTTGGGGCCCCCCCGGCTTGGGGGCCCACTCATCCAGTGCCTAATGTTGAAGGTTTCTGTCAACTTAATCTAGGAACACCTTTCTGTCAAGCAAGGATTATTTTTAATTAAGTTCTGCATAATTTAATACCTAATGAAAAATTTGGTAACATCAGCGTCGCGACACTCGTCAGTCGCAGATCAGGATTAGTCCTGATTTGATTCGCAGTGAGCGCCAGTGTCTTTTGGTTTGACATTCCGGGACTCCCGTTTTGTTGACATATTTTAACCTGTTGCCAAGAGCATTACCTTACCATTATCTTATAGTTTTAGTATCTGGTACGCTAATTTTTCCTACGTTTTAAAAATGAGTGACCAGAAAAAAAATATAAAAGCGCCCGCAATTAAAAGAAAACTAAAAAAAGAATTGGAATTAGAGAAAAATTGCGAAAATGTTTTATGTTCGACGAAATCATAGTCTGAGCCAAATTTGAAACCATTACCTCCATTTACAATTATTATATTTCTCAAGACGAAGATCACACAGAATATTTGATCGGTATAACACAACTTCAGGTGGCTAAGCCACAGGCATCAGCACAAGCGACTTAATTTTTCTGTGTGCTAAAATTAAAAAGTTCGATGAAGCTGAAATATCGTCAGATGCCGTAATATCAAGTAAAGACACAATACTCTAAAGTGATTTAGGTCATTTTGTTAATAAACCATTAAGATGTAAATGTGTAAAAAAAATTAAAAAATTGAGCATTCAAGTAAAATTAGGGATGAAATAAAAGAAGCTGGGCGTATAAAGAAAAGTATACCATATTTTGAGTTGAGTTGGTGTTCTTATCTATTAGGTTACATTATGTGTTATCAGAAGTGAATTTTATTTCCAAAACTTTACAAAAAGAAACAATTGCTTTGGACGAAGCTAGTTCTGTTTTACTAAGAACAAAAAGCAATGTGGGAAAACTACCGTCAACGCTATAATGAGGTTCTAAAAGAAGCACGAACAACTGCTTTGAAATGGTAAATTCCAACTAATTTTAAGAGTAGGCGACAAGTTATTATGCTGCATGTCCCCGTATAGGTCTAGGGCTGAAATTTTGAGGGGATGTAGCCGGGGTAACAAGAAGATCCTGGACTAAAACGGGACCCCGTACCCCACCCCGTTTGGCCAAGGAAGGGTGCCACATGGGGGGGGCCACCTTAGACTATACGGTGGGGACCGGGGCTCTAATCCTCTAATTTACGGGGGGATTTGGGGGTATCTCTACAACGAAGGCTCGGATCGAAATTCTGACAAACGATGACCCCGCTTGTTGAAGTTTTCACTTCTATCGTGTGGTTTAAGCACACACAAAATTTAAATTTTTTTAAATTGGTGTTTTTTTATCAGCTATTGACATTATACAGTATCAGTTAACAACTAGATTTACAGGGTTAAATAAGATAAGTGGTATCTTTTTCTTTTGCAACCTAAAAATCTCATAAATGCAACAAAGTCTAAAATCCTTAAAAGCTACAATCAACAAAAATATTCTCAAATCATATTGCAAAATTTCTCTTTTACAATTTATAAAAACAGAGTTAAATCAAGAAATGACTGCAAAAAAAAATGTTGATTTGAGCAAATTTACATTGACCTATTATTATTTTTTACCATGCCGATTATATTTGTGTCAGCTGAAGAATCTTTTAGTAAACTATTTAAGGAATCAAATAGGGCATGCAAGATCGATCTAAATATTTATCTTTAATTTCCGTCGAAAGTGAAGCTCCCAACAAATTAGATCTTAAATATGCATATGAATTTGCAGTGTGTAAAACGAGAAAAAATCGTTTTAGATTTTAATAAGTCGAGTGTTGCTTTAAACTTCTTAAATTTCATTAATATTTCCAACTTCGTTAATTACTATTGCTTGGCTAAGATTTAAAATTATTTTAGAGTTTTGCCTTTTTTGATAAAAAGAAATATTTTGATGTTATATGTAAAATAAATAAAAAAATTAAAGCTGGTTGTTTAATTTTTATTTAGTATTTGTGAGTTGTGACGGAAAGGGGGGCCTACCAATACCTCCTTGTTGTAGGAGGTATTGGGCCTACTTATGTATTTTGCGTTGGGGCCAAAACATTTTAGTTACGCCACTGTATTTAGTACTTTTAAGCGATACTACGTCCTGCCCGCTACCTTCTGTAGATATTCGTAGATATTTCCTGCGTATCTTCGAGAGTAGGTAGTAAGGTTGCGATGATCGATACCATAATTTAACAGATATATTGCGGAAAACGAAATATTATAATTAGACACATGTACAACGTTACACAGTTTCTAAATGTCGGCGCATCTTAGCAGGTACCATCGAACTATTAGGAAGGAGTTTG
This sequence comes from Pissodes strobi, assembly GCA_016904865.1. Classification (NCBI taxonomy): domain Eukaryota; kingdom Metazoa; phylum Arthropoda; class Insecta; order Coleoptera; family Curculionidae; genus Pissodes; species Pissodes strobi. Next base: position 12,333 of record MU191314.1, on the reverse strand, counting down.
CTGCACAAGTTACAGAGAGGTGAGCCGTTGGAATTAACAAATCCGAGATTAAAGTATGATTCGTCATACTTTTGTTTTTTAGCCTTTAGTGTGTCACTAGATGTTTTAACTTTTACTACTTAAACTTGAAACCATAGAACTAGAAATTGACGCCGTCATATCACCTTGATTTGAATTTGACGCATCATCCAAGCGAACCACTTGTAAATCCTCCGTGGATGATTTTATTTTTATTGCAACACCTTTAAGCCAACACTCCATTCTTCTTTAACACTAATTTGACAAATAGAATCTCTTCACGCACGAAATAGAAGACTCTACAACCACTACAAACAACACAAGCGAATATAAAATACTGATCGTGGTGCGAGTAAATTTGGCGGTACGTTGCTTGATTAATTAATTCTCCGCGCCAACCAATCCTCCTTTATATTATTATTATACAACCATCGAATCATCTCGAATTCCCCAGAAACTTCGGGCAGCCAGACTACGCGTCAACGAGAAGTGGCGAGGTGAACCGAGGTCATTCGATTGCTTATAGTACGGGCGTGAATGGTGGCATAGGTGTAACATTTCGATGTAATAGGTCGGGCGCTTACTTAACAATATATTAAATTTACTTATATGAACCCGTAAAACCTATAAGCAGGCGTTTCGCTTTGGTAGATTATTTTTATCTTAGGTAACTGTAATGCTATGCTATGCTCTTTAATACATATACTCATTTTGTTATGACTGCCGGCGGAGCCCTACCGCAGGCTTTGCGGAGCACCGGGGCTCCGCGGAGCACACTTTGAGTAACGCTGTCTACACAATACCAAAACAGGAGACAAATCTTACGGGGAGTAATTTTCTATAAATATTTCATTGAATTTTTTACAGTATGCACCTTAAGTGAAATATGAATTAATCTGAAGCATACCCTTCCTCAATATATTTACTTTTACAGAAATATTAAAGCATTGTTCCTTGCAGGATTTACCAGGCATAAGAACTCTTGTGCTACCCGGAAACCAGATCTCCAGAATCGACCGAAATTCGATTCCATTGCAGACTGAACGATTACATCTGGGTCGGAATATGATCTACCACTTAAACGGAACATTGCTAGGTAAACTGTATGCAAATAACTAATCAATATAGCCAATATTTCTCTTTAATTTAAAGCTGTGTTCCTCAATGTTGGATCTACGGAACTCTGATCCAAGATTTTGCCTGCAAAATTATCACGAAACGAAAATTAATTTAAAAAATCTAAGATTGAACAATAACCAGTAGGTACTTAATATATCATGTGCAGTAAAGTGTTCTAATATAATGCTAAAAGGCACTTTTTGGAATTTGCGGATCGTACACAGGAAATCTCAAGAGACTCGAGCATCGGCTATTTCAAGCTCAAGCAAGAGCTTCCTACTAAATTACTTATGGTTGAAGAGCCAAAACTGTAACTGAACTGGTTTAGTTGATACTTGGTAGAAATTCATAACTAATTATTACGGAAGGAAATGAAACCCAATTATCTTTTACTCTGCATTTCTATCATACTCAAATTTTAAAATGTGGCATAGTCCTCTAAACTGTAGCTTCATCGGGATATGTTTCTTTCAAGTTTAATACAGGCAATGCGATAATATATTAAACAATGATAATAACGAAAATAAACATGTATAAAAATAATAGTTGTATCTATAAAGAAATACATTAAGTAATATTACAACCGTCAATATAATTTATCATTATTTTTCTGAAATATATTTCTTTAAATGCATTTTAAATTGATTTAGTTTCTTATTATCTCTCGAATCTAGTGGTAAGTCAATGTAAATTTGAATATGTAATTTATTAAAAAAAACACTTGTTTTTATTTTCATAGTTTTGTTATATTAAATCTTCATAACAATTGTTTCGGTACACAGTACCTTCTTCAGATGATGAATAATCTAAACAGTTTAATAAATTACATAGTAATGGATTTTCATCAAGTAACAGTCAACTCAATCAAGTTAAATTTGAATGCAATCACGTAAGAGTGATCTTTCAACAAAATTTTAAATTTGTCTTGTATTGTGTTTCGTAATAAATTTTAAATTTCAACATTTGCCTTTTAGTATTTTAGAATGAGTGAATATGCATATTTTCCATTTATATTAAAATAGTCTTTTGGGTCATATAAAGTTAACGTTCGTCCTAAATAACATTAATAATTTTATTTTGAAGCTTTTGCAATGATTTCAATAGGGTGAAGATTGCTGACCATCAAATCGAAATTAAATATTGAATTCTGGTATAAACATATATTCTATACTTTTCCTCCAGCTCCAGCTATAATTTTCGTCAATACTTGTATAAACCTAAAAATTAACACAATTTATATTTCGATTACTAAATATTATACATGCGTTTTTAGTAATAAACATATAAGAAGATGATATATATGTAAGTATATTACGATACTAGTTTTAAAAAGATTCTTTATTCTATTAGGATAGTTTTTTAATGAAAAAATTAATTAGAGCTTAATCAGCAGATGCGCGGTCATCTTGTGATTTGAAAAGAGGATCTATTCGACACTCCTTTCAGTGTTGAAATGAAATCATTTTGAACGAAACATAGAAAACGTATCTTATAAAACTAGTACTTTAATATACTATTTTCCACTACTAACTTTAATATCAACGATTATTGACCGATTTTAACAGTTAAAGTTGCTTTACTTTACCTGTTGTAAAAAAATCCATCTTTAACCTTCATTATTGAGGTTAATAATAGAGTCATGAATACAAAAATCAACACAAATGAACAATGTCCAAGATTATCTGACAAAACAAAAAGAAAAGATCTCTTACAACCTTTAAGCATATCATGATTGAAATACCTAATAGATAAGTAATCTTCTTATAAAATATATCAAATTAATGATTTAATAATCACAAAAATAGTTTCTGTATGTATTGGTAGTGGAAAAATTGTATATTAACCATGATTTAGATAACTATAATTTTTTATGGCAGTGGCACACCCACTAAAGGGAGATCCTTTGGCACTCGACGAGCCGTGTGTGTGTGTGTGTGTGTGGGTGTGTGTGTGTGTGTGTGTGTGTGTTCACGTATGACGCCACTTGTGACCTATTTGGTGTTGCCTTAAAGTGGATTGTGACCTAATCTAAAATTGTGACCTATTTTTTGGTAGGTCACAATTTTCTAATAGCGGATTCGGAATCTACGACCGATAATACGTCGAATGAACATAACTTGTTTTTTTTTTAATATTTCGCCAGTATTGGGTTTTATGCACAATGTGTAAAATATGCGAATAGAAACCAAATTACCACCTGCGACAAATAAAATTCGCAGCGCCCTCTATGTGGGTATACTCAGCAAATTGTGGCCTACTTTAGACGTCATAGCTAGGTTACAATTCATTGTGTATAACATAAAAATATTTGTTGGATATTTATTTTCAGTTTTGCGAGATCAGACATAGGTCTCAATTATCTGTGTACTTACGACCATTTAAATCGTATGATGTTATGTCTTGACTTATCAAATGTATTTTTATTGCATTTATCTATTATGTTAGGTATATGGTTAACTTATTTCTTCATATAATTTTTTGTTGCATGGACATATAATTTTAGGGAATACATTTTTTAAATTATATTCTATAATCTTCATATATATTAATTTCATTCATATACCTATTCATTTAAGAAACAATATAAATTAATTTTTAAAAATCCAAAGCGATAGGTATACGGTGCTCCAATTAAAAAACCAATGTCATGCATCTTTCCTTATAACACATTTTTGTAACAAAACAACAAAATAATTTTTAAAAAAGTTTCGTTTCTTATTTTAAAGCACCTCTTTATAAAAAGAGCAACATTGTGTGGAGAAATAAATTATAGGAAAACCGTAATAATACTGAGAGTCAAATTAAATTGGGCCGTTTGAATAGCCCTTAACTTTTAGATAAAACAAAAAGGCCCCGTTTAATTTGGCCCGCAGAGCAGTTGACACGTTGGCCTTTTGTATCTTCGAATAACGGCTACAATCCCCCCCCTTTTTATATAAAAAAGGCCTTATTTTTACGGTTTTGCCAAAATTAAGACAAGTGTGGACACTGTCCGCTTTAGGTTGCGTTAACAAAACTTGGTACAATTATTTATCGATAATGTAGAAAGCTTTTGGTGGT
>JAEQML010055179.1:0-36571 GCA_016904865.1 Pissodes strobi | reverse complement strand
CTTAACCAGCGACTGAGACTTATCACCGCAGACAGGAGCAGATTACACCAGTTCGAGGTTCTCATTCGAAGATCTCCTGTTCTCTAGTTGAGACCTCGTAACATGATTTCCATGTAGTTGTTGACAAAGAGAATATTTTTTGGGATTCTAATTGAAGATGAGCGTTTTTTGGTCTCTCTAAGATTTCCTGCTTTCCAGTTTTCGTCAAATGGTGTGGAAGCCTTCAAAATTGTAGATGGTGATCAGATGACAACCCTAATTTCATTATTGAAGCCAATGATCAATACTCTTTAAAGACAAATGTTTGTTGTGGTATATTAAATGAAACGCTTTTTGGTCCTGATTTTTTTCACGAAAATATAAACTTCGAGAGGTATCTCATCAGAACGGGCATCACATTTATGCTTGATAATATGCCATTAAATACAAGAGTGCCGTTGTGATTCCAGCAAGATGGCACTCTAGCCCATAGCACCATCGAGGTGACGAACCTTTTAAATAATACTTTTTGAGGAAGATGAATAGGAAGATTTTCGCAAGATTTTGGCCAGTGCGTTCGCCGGACTTGACGAACCTAGATTTTTTGGGGGTACTTAAAGCAAAAAGTTAGTGCGAAAACCATTATAATAAAATTGATTTTTAGTGTGTTGGCAGCTTAACAAAGAAACATTACCAAAACAAAACGCTACTCTTTTTGTCGTAAAATTCCAAAAACATTTAAAAAAAACATCATTAAGGAATTTTCAAGAACAATTATTTGCATAAAAAGGCACACCGAAATGTGAAATTATTCATTAATATAATTTTTGTTTTAAAAGTAGGTACAATATCTGTTTTAAAGTTCGACTTTCACACAAGTTTTAAAGGAAATTTTTAGTTTAAATAATAGTTCTTATAGCTTTTAGAGGTGACTTGTAGTATTGTAATATGTAATATTTATTTTATTTTCAACCATCTTGTTTTTCCATAGTCAACTTGGCTAAATTTAATTTTCTTTACATTTTTTATTTCACTTGAAATTTCGACTTTGGGGTAAGTTTTAAATAATATTTATCATTTTAATAATAGTTTTTATAGCTGCAAACTGGATTTTTCAGATGACTTAATTTTTCAGCTCACATAAACGCCATGAAATGTTATTACAAATTCAGGTTGCTTCGAATGCAAATAGCTGATAAATATTTGTTGTAGCTTGTAGAATTATTGGTAAATTAGTTATGCTATTGTTATTTCCAGCACATATTTTTGTAATCGTTATATGCTATAGTACGCAATTATCTATAAATGTTTATAGAAATAGGACAGTTATTGCTAAATTTTGTGCCAAAATATTAATATGCAACACGATTTTCTTATTAAAGTTAAAAGGTAAAGATTATAATTAAAACAAACCTAACACCGGAGAGTCGTGTTTGCAATACCCGGCTCCAGGAGTGGAGTTCATGAGCGACACCAGTTCTACCAGCTAAACTGGATAAGCCCCGCTGGTGTTGTACGGGGTTGTTAGGCTGTTAGGCATGTTTATCAAACAAGAAAACACAATCTTAACTTAAGGATCAATCTATTGGCTTCTAGGTTTTTTTTTAATTTAAACAGCGACAATCTTACAGTGAAATTTCAAAGCAATTTAAAGCAAAGGAATGGCCAAAAAAACTATCAAGTAATTAATAATAATGGTACAATATGAAGATTGTACTGAGACCAATTATGTTGGTAAACTTGGTACTGTATGCCTTACACTACAACACGCTCTAAACACTACAATCCGAAGTGATCACTTTCGTTTACCTAAGATTATTACATATACGTATGCTTGAACTAGTAGCTGCACTAATTATCAATGTAGCAATAATAATATTATCAATCGATAAACAGCCACAATCATTCATTAAATCAATCGATCAGATAAATGAATAAATAAAATTAATGAGCTATCTTAAAGCTTGGTCGTCAATGCTAGATTTATATTTAAATAGAACGATTATATCAATCGGCAAGAAAAATAAATGATTTAATAAAATTAGGAAAGCTATCTTAAGGCACGATCAACAGTGCTAAATTCATAATAAAAAAACAAAAAAAAAATAATAATAACGATACCACGTTAGATCCGGTTGAAGGTCGGCTGCTAAAAAGGCGTAAAGCTCAGCAGTTGAGGAGAAAGTTCACCCGCAGTGAGAGTCCTCTGACCAAAAAGGTGAACGTGAGCCAAAGGTAGTGGAACTCAGTCGTGAAACCTTGTAATAGTTTCTGGCCCCGGTCGTGAAACCTGCAATGGGACTCGATAGCCCTGTGATAAAACTGGCAATGTACTCGATAGCCCGATGATAAAACTTGCAGTGGGGTAACCTGGTGATAAAACCCTGTAATAACCCAATATTAATTAGACCAAGCCCCTTACTTCAATGAAGAAATTATAGCCCCCCCTTGCACATATATATATTTTTTATAAAAACAAATCCCCCAAAAATTAACAATGGATTTTCAGTGACCATCAGCAAATAAAAGAAATACAAAAAGTGCAAACAACTTGAATATGAAAAGCAATAGGTATGAATCACCCCTAAATAATATAAACTTCCCCATATGATCAAAACTAAAGGCACATTAAAAAAAGTTCATATATGATAAAAGGAAAAAGGTACAATATCTCATGGAAAGCGATGCAAATGGTGGTCAATGTAAAAAAAGCTAACACTGATAAAGGCAATTAAATCATTAAATTAGACATAAAAACTTTAGCAACAATTACCTATCTCGAGTTGGAGGGTTGCTGGAGGATCAACTGCCTCGGTTTTGTAAGATGAGCTCGGAAAGCCTCTAGAAATATTGGAAAATAACCTTTAGCGTCATGTCGACCATGTGCGTCTCAGACAATAAAAAAATTAATTCCAGAAAAATCTTACCTAGTGCAGTACGAATATCTCAATAACTTGGTAGTGCCAAGCACGAATTAGGGACTCAATCACAGATCCCCTAGAAGGGTAGTATTAAACCCAATACAAAAATTGAATCCTATGACTGAACTAATAGCAAAACGCTTCCTTTATGACCGATAGGTATTTCTAGAAGAACGAGGCATCGGTTTCAGTTCAATTTGCCTTTGCCACTTCCATGAAATTAAAGAAAAAACGTCAAATCAGAAAAAGTGGTAGTACCGAGAAATGCCTAACGAATCGATACGAGGAATAATTCTTAGATTACTAAACGACTTAGTTCTCGTTTATTATTGTTGCAAAACGACGGCGGAAGCCAGAATTAATGGGCTAAAATTAAATTTTTCAATATATAATAGGAAATATTCCTAAACGAAATAATAAACCTTTAAAAATCCAAATCGACAGCAACAATAATTATGAGTCCATTACTACTATTCAGGGCTACCAACCGAATATTAAAAAAGTTACAACATGCCGCGTGAAAAGATAAATATGAGTATCTCAAAGCAGATCAGTGGTCCCAAAAAGTTATCAGCCTGCGATTAGAAGTGAAGCAAATCAGTGCCCCCAAAAAGTTATCAGCCTGGAGATTAGAAGTGAAATATTCAAACCGAAAGTAGAATATGAATTTGACGGATCTAACGAGGCTTAAAAGTAGGTTTTATTAACTCAATTCTTAAAAATACAGACCGGTAAGCAAACGTAATTAATGTAATATAAATAAGCAAAGTTAGTCTAATAACATACTTAATATCTTATTTTAGTTGTTTGATCAAACCTAAGCGAGCCACAGATTAACAACTAAAATAAATATAGTCACAAAGTGCCTGAGGGCAACATAAGAGAAAGGGATGATCAAAATGGCTCCTTAAGGCCACAATAGTGTTATAACAGCTGGTGCATATATATTATTAACCGTATGTAGAATAAAGTTAATTTACATTAATAAATGCTGCAACATTAACCCTATTGACAACAAATCGAATGAATGAATTTAAAATTAATTAACCGAAGAGGTTAGTACTCAATAATTATTACCACAAAAAATAGCATCTTTTGTTGCTAAATGCAGCATATAAAATAAAATCTAAAATCTTTTACACTGGCAAAATCAGACTGTTACAAATAAACGCTTAAGTTAATTCTGGTAATGAACCGCCTATTGTGGTGTCATTATAACTAGCACTATTTTCTTTATACCATTGAGTATTAAAATACCTATAAGTATGGTATGATAATTCTGTTTTGCCACAGGACTAACAAAGGCTTGCATAATTGCCAGATAATTGTTACCCGTAGGCTACTTCTGGGAATGATCTGCATATTTATCTATCTAGTACTTATTTATATACTTACTCATTGAGCTATCTATAAAAGTTATGCTGTCGCCTTATTGAGTGAGATCTTTATTACACCGGAAGGCTATTTAAGGTTTGCGCAATTGCCATAAAGTGCTATTAATTCTAGGACATTTTTCTATATACCAATGATGCGCATAAGTATGAATCGTTGTATGCCACATGGATTTATCAATCATTGTTTATTGAAATAACAATTCAAGTTGTTAGCCTCTCGGTAATCTTGTATTAGCGGAAGAGTATAACTAATTAAGGCTTGCATAATTACCATCCAATATTGTTTTCGGTTATCGGTAAGCTACTTTTGGTAACGAACCACATACTCAGTACCGATTATCTAATTCCGGTTTATTGAAATTTTATAAAAGGTGTGACAATTTTATTATAGAAAACAATCAATTGTTTTCTATAATAAAATTGTCACAAATTAATTTCTGATGATCAAGGCTTGCATAATTTCTATAAAAAGCTATTGCCGTTAGGTTACTTCTGGTATAATTCGCATATTTTATCAAGTCGTTTAATTCAAAATGTATTTATCTATACCTGTTTACTTAAATAGCTTTAAAACGATATAGCCTTATTAGTAAGTTCATTTTTTCGCTTGAAGAGTAATTAAAGTCTGTATAAATGCCATTGAAGATAGATCACTTCTTCTATTCACGATCTACATATTTGTCAAGTCATCACACTTACCTCAGCGCAAGCGTTTTAAGTGTCCATAAATTCCTATCAGTCTTTTTTATCTAAACTGCGTGCCGCATTGTTAATCCAACAGGTCATAACATTTCTTGGTAAATTTTGACCGGTATACCTGCTCTAGGTCCCTAAATTTTTGGGGCTCCCATACTTCCATTGGTAATATTTGAATGAGGCTACACGCAAACTTCTCTTGCTTCAGAATAACTTAAATGTGTCATTATATCTATTAAAATTAGGGTTTGGGCAGTATAAACAGTAGTAATTGAAAAGCTGCTACATCATTTATCTGTGAAATAAATTATACTACATTAAAATGCGTTGCCCGTATAAAAGCAACAATAAAACTGAAAGCATGGCATACATCTAATTAAACAACATAGTTTTTCAGAATTCCTTTTATTTTATGCAAGGTGCACACTGCACGCAATGAACACAATGAACTTGGAACTTTCCGAGAATGGATCTACCCAGAAAAATAAAAAGCTTGGTGCCTTTATATCTTGAATGAAACTTGGGGGTATTAGTATACTGCGACCTGTATGGATCTATTGTGTTCCCCCTTCCTTGGTGCTTTCGTTGATGTGATTCTCAATCAGAGTACCTCCTCCAGCTTCAGAGCTTTGATAAAAGCAAGTAGCTTGGATGGTTCTATGGATGGAAGTTCCTCCTGTTAGAGGACGCAGCAACCGAAGCAGGGGGGTTTCTTCCCCCTCCTCACAGAACCGGCAACTGTCCTCATTTTCAATTTTTATTCTCTCCAGGTGCCTTCTCAACCGGCAGTGGAGCAGCTCGTAAGAAAGCCGGTGAGGATGCGGAAATTGTTCTTAATCAATGTTGTAAGGTTTTTTTGATCTTCCTAGATGAAGAGGCCTTTGATCTTTGATTACCTTAACACCGGAAGACGTTCCCATAGACTGATTCATTTGGTTCGCTCTTCTTTCCTGACCTCTTCATTGTAGGTGTGCATCCCTCTGCCACAGAAGGGTTCCCCTAAAAGCGGAGTTTGTGTTCCTACTTTTCCCAATTGGTCTGTTTTTTTGTTGCCTTCTATCCCAGCGTATCCTGGTATATATTGAAGGGATAGTTTGTTATTCTTGCATAGTTCGTTTATATCTTAGTATGACAGTAAACCGTGACGGGCTACTTTAAATGAAATACGTAATATCTAGCTGGATATTTTGATTTTAAATAATTATTTAAATATATTATATCAGATAAATTGCGGGAATACTTTAATAGCGCGAAAACCGCTGAAGTTTTGATCTCATAGTCATTTCGACGAGCTTACCAGAGTAGTCAGTTAACCCCGGTCATTTATTATTTAACATACTTTAACAGCAACTTTTTTTAAAGGAAATATGTATATCTTTTTCTACCGATTAGGTATTACATTATATCAACGCAATATAGTTCTATATTTTCTGTTTGATCCAGCAGTTTTTGATGTATTGAATACTAATATTAGATACCTGGAAAGTCTAATGGCGTCTAAGCCCCTAATATTTTTCGGCAACTGTGAAACATGGGCAGCAAAATTGTTGCTGATGTTACCAGATTCATTATTTCTCTAAACATGAATCTTTCTTCGAATTTGTAACTGAATGAACAAAATAATTTTTAAGCAATTTCATTTCGTAATAAAAACAATATTCTCCGGAGGGGGAGCCTGAAACTCCTAGGGGCGCGTCCTCAATGTTATTGAGGGTGGGAGAGAAATATAAAACCTCACGCAGACCAAACAAACTTATTTTAAATCGAATATCAAATTTCATTCTAGATCACCGAAACTCCCCAACCCAAAAATAATATACAAACTTATCTAAAGAACCATTACAGTGGGAGTTCGGACGTAGTCGTAAAAGCAACGGTTAAATCTTCATAAAGTATCCATTTTTACATTCCTACCTTTATAGACCTTTGTTTTCCTAACAAAAGTGTTATTGTGAAACGTCCTTCATTCGCTAATGAGTTTACGGAAGAGCATTGTTAATAAGTTAGTTTGTAGCCAGTACTTGATCTAATCATGGAGCTGTGCTCGATCAATATGCGCTAGTATATAGGGTGATTAGCATTTAAAAATATATCCTTATTTAAAGTAAAAGGAAAGATAGATCGATTATGTTTCATGTATTTTATTGTTGAACAATTCTTAAGATGCTTTGAATTTTAGAAAGGTTTTATCCACACTTAACAATTGATCCTTAATAAAGCCGAAACGTCGGGATAAATACCACAGGTGTGTTTTATTTGTATTATGTCCTCTTCCCTGTTACATCTTCTGAAGAAATTTTAGATAATGACGCAAATTACATGAACATATAATGAGGATGTCATAAATTAGCAGTGGACTCTAGAACTACATGAAATCTTAATGAATGGCAGAATCATAATTATTATCTGTACTAGGTAGTTACTGAAAATTAAAGGAGGAATATAAGCATTAAAAGCTTTAAACGAAAAGATAATTCACTGGCCGACCCGATTCTTGTAGCACAGTTCAGCTCATTGTTTTTACAATGCAAATATGTTTCCAATAATAGAAAACATATTCATAAAGCTTTAAAATACGTGCATTTTAAAATGGAACGATAACATAGAATGGATTGTTTCTTACAGTAAACTTATTCTAAGAAGGATTTTTCAACGACGAAATTGTCACGTCAATCGCGCCACAGTTGCAGAATTTCTTCTGGCAAGTTTAGGCAGCTTTTATTGCCGGTGTATTACCTGAGTATTCAAGTTATTAGGTTGATTTTCAACAATTTGCCTGCCCTCCCGGTTCCGGTATTCGTTAGAATCGCAGTAAAATTGCGTTTTATTTATATCCTACCGCCTTTTCCCGACGAGATTTAAGTAAAATAGTCTAATCGACTGGTTTTAGTGAATCGTCCTTAGATGAGGTGCGATGTACGGTTCAGTACGGCAACTGAACCGTAGGTCGCACCTTGGCTTCAGTCCAATTATTTTTTTATTAATATTTTGGGCATGGGTTGGATTAGTTTTTGCTCTCAGAACATGACACGTAACAAAATGCTTATCTGCTACCGGGATTTCAAATTCTGACAAATGCCGATAAATAAATCTACCGGGATTTATTCGAACACCGGTACCGGGAGTCTATATTATATGGCATGATTTTGATATAGGTGCATTTAGACGGTTTAAAGGCAGTGATCGATAATTTCGATCCAAGTGGCTCGTTTTAAAATATACTTTATGTAAATCATTCTTCCTTTCCTTAAATTCTACATGCCCGTCCATTTAAAAGCTTTTCGCTCATAATCGAACAGATATGCAAAAATCGAGATGCGCTTTTATTAATTAATAGCAATATTAATTGGACTCCATTAAATTGTAACGAAGAGGTATAAACATAGATAGGCCTTCAAAGCCATTTAAACATAATATAGTTTAGAGGTGTATCTCATGGTAAAACACTTTTTTTAACGTCTTTTAATAAGAACCTTTATTAATAACGAAACATTATTAATATCGATTGTAACATTTTCTCCAAGTTATTAAAGGTTTAAACAAAAACGGCTTGAAAGTTTTCAGGTTTCCACTGTAACAGTCTGATTTTGCCATTATAAAAGATTATAATTATTTTATTTTCTATGCTGCATTTAGCAACAAACGATTCTATATTTTGGTAAGAATTATTGAGTATTAACCTCTACGGTTGATTAAATACAAATTCATTTATTTGATTTGTTGTTAATAAGTTTATATATTTGTAAATTTAATTTTACATACAATTAATACATAATACGTATCAGATTTTATAACACTGTTGTTGCAGTGAGTGGCTATCCTGATCATCCTCTCTCTTATGTCATCCTCCAGCGCTTTGTGACAGTATTATTTTTAAGAGTGGATAATCTGTTGGCTCGCTTAGATTTATCAAACCACTAAAATAAGATATTGTGTTTTTAGCTTAACTTTGCTTACATATATTACAATAATTATATTTACTTGCAGTTCTGTATTTAAGATTTTAGTTGATAACCTACCTTTGATCCTCGTTAGATCGGTCAAATTCATATACTACTTTCGGTTTGAATATTTCGCTTCTAATCTCTGGCGATATGGCTTTAACTTGTTGGGGTCACTGATTTGCTTTGAGATACTCCTGCTGCTTTATTATTTACCTGTTAATTCGAGAATAATTATTATTTATTACATTTTTCTTTCTCTTCAATAGTAAAAATTAGTACCTGTTGCTTATTTTCTTCCAAGACTTGTTGATCTTTGCATAGATTGATTTGTTGTTTCTTCTCATAGTGCTCTAGAGATTTAGGGCGTATCCCTCACATATTTCCCCCTGGTTTTCCCTTATTTTTCCCTAATTTTCACCCAAACGTCAATAGTTGTTTTCCTTTCTTATGCTTTGGTGGATTTTATGGTTAGTTTGTAGTTCCGCCTTCTTACCGACAGTTGTGGACTTTGAGATTTGGGATTTCTACTTTATATCTATCTTTTCAAGTGGCATGATGTAAGTTTTGTAATATTCGATTGGTAGCCTTGAATATTAGTATTGGGCTATTTTCCATCCTTGTTGCTGTCGATTTCGATAGGCGCTCTTGGCACTACGATTTTTTTCCTTCACTGACGTTTTTTCCCTCTAAATTCCTTGGAAGTTGCAAATGCAAATTTATCGAAACCGATGATCTGGTTCTTCTAGAAATACCTACTGGCAAGAGTGGAAGCGTTTTGCGTAGTGCAGTTCTAAGTGACTCAACCTTTTTGTATTGTGTTAAATACTACCCTTCTAGAGATCTGGGATTGAGTCCCTAATTAGTGTTTGACACAACCGATTTATCGGGATATTCGTACTGCACGAGAGGCTTTCCGAGCTCATCTTATAAAACCGAGGCAGTTGATCTTCCAGGCAATCCTCATAACTCAGAGAGGGTTTTACTACCGTGGCCAGAATAGCCATTACAAGGGTTATACAACCGATTTCACTACCGGGGCCAGAAGTCATTACAGGGGTTTTACAACCGATTTTACTACCGGGGCCAGAAGCCATTACGCCTTCGAGGCGAGAAGTCCCTTTCTCGCCTTAAGGCAGAGGCACTTCCACCTCAACTGCTGAGCTTGCAGCTTTTAGTCCTTTGGACCGATCTAACGTGGTATTCGTTCCCATTATTATTTTATCTTTGTAGGTCCAGCTTTAAGATAGCTCTTATTAATTTTTTTTGCCGATTGATATAATTATTATTGCTTTTATTATTGATTGATAATATAATTATTATTATTGCTTTTATTATTGATGCCGTTACTAATTCATATGTTTCGATTTACATATCTGTATCAATGTTAAGTAAACCAAAGTGATCATTTCGGATATAGTAGTGCTTAAAGTTTTTAGGTGTAAGGCATACAGTACCGAGTTTACTAACCGAGTTGGTCTCCGTACAATCGACATATTGTACTTGAATAAGTCACTTAATAGTTTTTTTATGGTCCTTCCTGTTTTTAAAGTTTCATTGTAAGATTGTTGTTATTAAAAAAAAAAAGACAAGAAACAAACAGAATGAACCGTAAATTAAGGTTGTGTTTTCTTGCTTAGTAGAAGGTGCCTAACGACCCCGCATAACACCAGCGGAGCTTTTCCAGTTCAGCTAGCAGAACTGGTGACGCTCACGAACTCCACACCAAGAGCAGAGATATTGCATACACGACTCTCCGGTGTTAGGTTTGCTTTAATTAATAAGAAAATCGTGTTGAACCACGCTAAAAAATCCCTTACAACATTGGGTTTTCCGTAGCAATAATACTCCGCGTCCAATTTTTTTCGAAAATAACCCTTTGTTACTAAGAAACTTCGTAATTTTACATTAGAGCTCTTCTGATTACTCTCCAATAACAGAAAAAAACTCTACATTACTATAATAGTTCAAACAAGTAAGTATTTTACCCCAAAAAAACTTTATTTAGAACCCACGCTTACACTGACACCACTTTTGAATACGTAAATATACCACATAAAATCATTAAAACGGAGTTTTATCCACAATACCGAAACAGACTCGACGCGCGTTTCGCTAACCATGTTAGCATCATCAGGAGATTATTAAAAGTTTTAATCATCTCCTGATGGTTAGCGAAACGCGCGTCGAGTGCAATAATTCTGTTTCGGTATTGTGGATAAAACTCCGTTTTAGTGCATGTTGCCGAAGGTTCCAAACCCAAACATACATAAAATCATCATAGAAGTACTTACCAATGCTAAAAGTATACCTCGGGCACTTTTTAACAGATCCAAACACTTCAATATTCAACAATTTTTGGGCACTTTAACATGCACTTTAAAACTCTAAAGTTTTGACACCTAATGATCAATCCCAATATTACGTTTCTTCATTAACAAAACCCCCGCATACATTATCCACTTTTTATGATAAAGAAATGCATTCAAAATTATTAATGTTATCATTGTTTAAAGACAATTATTTAGTTTTTCGTGAACTTTAAGTAGCGACAAAAAAAATATTGAATATAGCTTTTTAATACTTATGTACTTTATAGCACGAGCAATAGCGACTTATATAGATGGCACACAAAAAAAACCTTTTTAGCCACTCGTTATATAAAATACTATTATTCCATGCTGTATCATAAAACACACCTTTACGTACTTGATTTTTGCGTAAAGTTTTACAGTAAAACTTTTTTACTGGACAAGGCTCGTAATGGACATTTATATTAGAGGTCCGATAAATCAACTTTCACAGATGAGTGAGATTCGGTTACTGTAGAACTTTATACCGGACGAATGACGTGCAACATTATATTCCATACTGTTTCTAATAAAACTATGTCTTCAAATCATTGAGTGTTTTTAATCTGTTTGGAAACGGGTTTTAATATTTTTATTTTTCTACTCGTGGAAACACTTTCAGTACTGACGTGAAATTTTAATGTGATAAAGGTTGCCTTGAGATATCCACGCATAACTGTTACGTCAAAGTCGAGTCACTTGACATTCAGGATCATTTAGGAATTTTACTGAAAAATTGACGAAATAGAGTTCAAAAGTAGTAAAAATCTGATTTCGGAAGAAAGAAATTATGCAGAAATATAGCGTCACTACAGGGCAACTAATACCAAGAAAATCGGCAGGCCGATATGACAAAGAATTTGCCTCGTTTTCTCAATGGAAACATGAAAATAACGTAATATTCGATATTTGAAGTGAAACTTCTTTAGCGAGGGTAAAGTCAGAAAAAATGCTTATCGAAGTGAAACGCCCCTTTAATTAAGCATGTTCCAGTGTAGCTAGAGGGTTGAAATTTGCAGAACATGTAACCAGGGTAAAATGACGATCTTGGACGAAAACTGGAACCCGTACCGCTCTCCGTTCGGCCAGGAGAGAGGGGAGAAGAAAAAACTAAAATAATTAATATCGGGAGAACGGGAAGCATTAAAACATTATGACCCTGAACTAGCCGCATGCGATCCCCGTCAGTCGGGGTATTATTATGGCTTTGCATGGCACTCCGCTCGCTTCGCTCGCTACGGGGGCTCAATCAACAAGAACAAACCAAGTGCTAACCAAAACTACCCTAAAATTAAGAAAAAAGGTAAATTAATAAAAAACAATAAACAAAACATCTGTCGCGAGACGGGAATCGAATGAGAATATTGGCCGAGGCTAGATTCAGGGTTGGCCGTGGCTAGATTCAGGGTCATACTGTTATAATGCGAACAGGAAGAGGTACGAGGTCGAAAATTTTATGGCAAGTGCGCCCCATAGGGGCTACCCTTGACCATGGAACCGGGGCTCTAATTTAAGGGGGAGATTTTGGGTAAAAAATATTTTTTTTGTCGATATCCCTGCAAGGGATCCTCGGATCGAAACTCTGACAAGTGATGACCCCTTTTACGGTGTCATCAGTGGGGGAGGGAATTATACCCCCCACCTCCCCGGATAACTAAAAATTTTCGGAAATATTGGAAAAAGTTGAAAAAAAAACGTAAAAAATTGTTTGGAAAGTTAATAAAAGTATTATAAAACGAAATTAGAAAAAAATATAAAAAAGGTAGAGAAATGCGGTTTTCGGCAAAAAAAGGCGAAGGAGTTCAGGTCGAAAATTTGCGGTAGGTAGATGCGAGTTTTTCAGGGGCTCGAAAGACATTAAACGATTTGTCTATCGCAGTTGACTAGGTTTTTTTATTATGCTGCTGCGGTATACCGCTTACGGGAACGTTTGATATGGTCGGCTGCCAGTACTTCAGTTTTGTTTGGTTTATCTGCCGAGCAACCGTAAGCTATTTTTATACGAATATATTTTTATCATATATATAAGTTACGTTTATATGTTAATATGTATTTTTTGCCCATTTACCGCACAAATTTATTTACCATTTTATTTTATATTTTAACTAGAATATATCATGTTTTATTTCAAAGGTTTATAAAATGGAGAAATCAACTTTGACATTAACAACGTTGTGTATTATCTTTGTCTAACCTAATAAAAAAATTCACAGTCCTTCACAAAGATGCAACCGGGGGGACAGTGAAAATGCCGAAGCAGAATGCAACGCTTATTAAATTTGAGATCTGGGAAAACTCATAATAATTGTGAGGACATATACAGTTGATAGAAGTTTGGGTGAGATCAGGTTAGATTACATAGGTTTAGTTTACCAAAATATACCAAATAAATGTATATTACTTCAAGTCTCGTTCTTTTTTACAATTTAAAACGTTATAAGTGTGGTTGTAAAAAGCAAAATACCATTTGCATTCGTTTCGTCTCACATTCCTCGATCTAATGAAACACGACTAGTCTGTCGTGAGAAACTAAAAGCCACCCTCACCCACCGAACACAATCTAATGTAAAAAAATTACTTTTAGCAGATAACGCAAGTTTAGTTTACCAAAATATACCACATAAAAGCATATTACTTCAAGTTTCGTTCGTTTTTACTATTTATAACATTAGTGGTGGTTATAAAAACTGCATTTGATTCGTCTCTAAGTCCCGATCTAACGCGGTTAGTTTCACTAAGTATCAACTTATTTTAGTAATTTGAGTCGGTTCCAATACGTTATAATCAATTTTAATAGATTTGGTTAGTTTTGGTTAGTCGTCTAATAAATTTTTGGTTGGTTTCTCTTAGTCGCAACTTTTTTTTACTAATTTGAGCCGGTTCCGTTACGTTATAATCAATTTTAATAGATTTGGTTACTTTTGGTTAGTTGTCCAATTAACTTTCTGATAGTTTCCCTTAGCCTTAACTTATTTTAGTCATTTAAACCGGTTCCGATACGTTTTAATTAATTTTAATGGATTTGGTTAGTTTGGGTTAGTCGTCAATCAACTTCCGGTTAGTTTCACTTAGTCCCAAATTATTTTACTTATTTGAGCCGGTTCCGATATGTTGTAACCAATTTCAATAGGTTTGGTTAGTCGTCCAATCAACTTTCGGTTAGTTTCACTTAGTCTAAACTTATTTTACTTATTTAAGCCGGTTCCGATACACTATAATCAATTCTAATATATTTGTTGAGATTTGGTTAATCGTCCAATCACCTTTCGGTTAGTTTCACTTAGTCTCAACTTATTTTAGTCATCTGAACCGGTTCTGACGCGTTACAATTAATTTTATTAGATTTGGTTAATTTTGGTTAGTCGTCCAATCAAGTTTCGGTTAGTTTCACTCAATCTCAACTTAATTTAGTCATTTGAACCGTTTCCGATACGTTATAAACAATTTTAATAGATTGGGTTAGTTTTGCTTAGTCGTCAATTCAAATTTCGGTTAGTTTCATTTAATATAACTTATTTTAGTCATTTGAACCGGTTACGATACGTTATAATCGATTTTAATAGATTTGGTTATTCTTGGTTAATCGTCGGTTAGTTCGGTTAGTTTCACGTAGTCTCATTTTGCTGGTTCCGATACGTTATAATCAATTTTAATAGATTTGGTTAGTTTTGGTTAGTCTGCTAATCAACTTTCGGTTAGATTCACTTAATATCAACTTATTTTAGTCATTTAAACCAGTTACGATACGTTATAATCAATTTTAATAAATTTGGTTAGTATTGGATAATCGTCGAATCAACTTCCAGTTAGTTTCACTTACTCTCAAGTTATTTTACTTATTTGAGCCGATTCCGATACGTTATAATCAGTTTTAAAAGATTTGGATAGTTTTGGTTAGTCGTCTATTCAACTTTCGGTTAGTTTCACTTAGGCTCAACTTATTTTAGTTATTTGAGTCGGTTCCGATACGTTATAATCAACTTTAATAGATTTGATTAGTTCTGGTTAGTCGTCTAAGCAATTTTCGGTCAGTTTCACTTAGTCTCAACTTATTTTACTTATTTGAGCTGGTTCTGGTACGTTATAATAATTTTTAATAGATTTGGTTAGTTTCACCCGTCAATAGGGAACGTGAGCTCGGAATAGAAACCGTCTTAAGATCGGTCCGATTTCGACGAGAATCAACACTCGGGGGTTTTCGGGTATGAGACGAACGAATCTGGACACTAGAAAGTCGTGGCCCCTAGGGGCTAAGCTGTACGGACGAAAAAAAAGCTGATTTGACGCTCGAAAAAATTGACGTTCGGCAGAGATGTTCGGCGGGCTCCCCTTAAACCGTTAAAAATATTTTGGTACCTAGGGGCTCCATTTAGGGGGCGATTTTTTGCGACGGAAAAAAACATAGTTTTGGTCAATTTTGGTCGGGGAGTGGTCCTATACACGAAAAAAATATTTTTGGGACCTAGGGGCTTTGACGTCGGAATGGCTTCAAATTCGGGTTAGGGGGGTTTTCGACGATGCTGAGTTCGAATTCGAGGTCGGCGGGAACCCACGTCCTACGGGTTCCGTGCTAGAGACCGGACAAGGTCGAATTTTGGTTTTGGTCGAACGAGACCCTGAAAAGGTGGGCCAAATCCTGGAAACATCTGCCGTGGAAATATCTGTAAAACAGGGAGATCTCAGCCACATGTCTGCGGTGTTCCATACTATCCAAATCTCAGGTCCACTCCCGGTCGCCGACGAGACGCACAGCTCTTCTTAATGGGCTCAGGTGCGGCACCCGAGATATGTGACCAATATTCTAAGCTCAGGCTTATTTACGCTTTGTAGAGCAAGAGCAGCTGCTGCGTTGTACACAGTTTTTGTTGCTAAATAGCTCACCAAGCCTCTGTGATGCTGATTTTGCAATGTTAGCAATTAGCAACGTCGTCATGCCAGGACATATTCTTGTTGACCGAGCCACCCAGTAGTCCGATTGACGAGGATGAAGAAATTGTCAATCCTGCCATATTGATGTCAGGGCCCACCGGATAGGTTTTCTTGATAAACGTGGCTCCTTGAGTTTTTGCTGCTTTGAACGGGACCAAATTTCTGTAGTCCAAACTTTCTCCACATCTAGATTAATTGTTGTATTCTGCTCCTGTCTGCGGTGATAAGTATCAGTCGCTGATAAAGGTTCTTCTTGACTAAATTGGCAGACAAGGGTACTGTCATCTGCAAAACTGTAAACAGTATTGGTTTTTGTCAGCTGGTTAGAGATGAGGAACAGAGTTGGTAAACGTATTGCGCCCTGAGGCACGGTGTGAATAGTGAATGGGTCTGAGATGTGTCCATCAACTGCAACGTGCAGAGATCGGTTCTTAAGGAGAGAGAGGCTGGCAGTACGAAGGACGGCAGTTTATTAAGCAAACCGTCATGCCAAACTCTGTCGAATGCGTTCGAAATATCCAACGCAACCGCTCGAGATTCTCCGTAGTTCTCAATTGGCGTACTCCATATATTATGGGTGAGATAGGCCAATATATCTCCTGTCGATCTCTCTTTGCGAAAGCTGTATTGGTTTTCACTAAATATTGTGTTGGTCTTCAGGCACTTGGGTAGTTGCTGATTGGCTACACGTTCCATGACTCTGGAGATTATTGGAGCTACTGGGCGACAATTTGAGAGCGTGGTTTTCGTGCCGTTTTTTGACACAGGTTGCACTTGAGCGACTTTCCGAGATGACGAGTAAATCGCTTTTCGGTAAGACAGAGAAAAAGTCTGGAAAACATGCTGTAGCCGCCGTGTTGCCGCGTTCGTCTGTCAATGGTAGAAGAGATGTTTTTGTAAAGTTATTACTTAATGATTTTGCTACCGATCAGAAAATTCCTGGAGCCACTGGGGCGTTTATTCCTGATCATTTGATTGTGTTTGTGCTAGTTCGGTAAATCCTACAAACTGTAAAGCATTATTTTCAGGACTAAAATCAAGTACGCACAAGTATGTTTTATGATAGATGTATGAGATAAAATTATTTTACTGGAGTGAAATTTTAGATCTTTGGTTGTATACCAAGATTTCGTTTCTTACAAATTCTTCGCTTTATTTTAATACATAATACACTCACACAGATAACATCCATTTAACTGCATAAAATATCGAATTCTAGGGTATTTTCATGTTTCTATTTAGAAAATGAGACAAGTTCTTTGTCATTATACAATACAATAAAATCAGTAGTACGATTTTTTTGTACTAGCTGTCCTGTAGCCTCGCTAGATTTCTGTATAATTTCTTCCGGAATCAGATTTTTACTACTTTCCAACTCCGTTTCGTCAGTTTTTTCAAAAAATATAAGTTTTAAATGATCCTCACTTTCAAGTGACAACTCTGACGTAAATAAAATTAGAACAATTGCGGTGCGTGGATATCTCAAAGCAATCTTTATCAAATTTAAATTTCACGTTAGCACTGAATGTTGCCACCACTAAATAGATAAGAACGTTAAAACCCGTTTCCAAGGCATATAAAAAGCCGATTAAAATACTCAATTATTTATGAACATAGTTTTCATCAAAACAGAATGAAATAGTCATTCGTCCAGTATAAACTTCTACAGTATTCGTTTCGAAACATCTCACTCATGCTGTAACTGAACTTCTAACGAAAATAGATGATTCCGTCTTTGCGCATTTTTGAAGAAATAATACTGGAAAATGCCAGCAAACCAAGTGACCAAATGACGGTCATGCTGGACCTAGATGTCCCATTCGCAGTGGTTATTGATGACCGCCAGTCATGAGAGACTAAAACACAACCACAGGCGGATAACGTATCGCGGTGGTTCACAGGCACAGGCGGTTCAAAACTATAGCGAAAGAAGCAGGATTGTGAATTTTAGGTCCAAACTGTAAGCTTTCATTGCTTTCCAAACCGCTAGGCTAGCAAATATATAACTATCTTCCAAGCGGAAGTGCTTGCCATAAATATATGTGCAGAAGAGTGCCTCACACAAGGACTTCACAGAAAGCACATCTACATATTTTGAGAGAACCAGACGGCCCTGAAATCTCTAAAAGCTTTTAAGTGCGTCTTAAGGCTAGTCTGGGAATGTAAGCAAACCCTAAAACAACTAGCAACACGCAACCAGATAACTTTAATGTGAGTTCTTGGCCATAGAGGCAGAGAGGGCAACGAGAAAGCAGACTGCCTTGCGAAAGAAGGAGCTGGAACACCATATTACAGTCCAGAGCCCTACTGTAGCTTTACGAAGAGCGACGTCATCGAAGAACTAGACAAATGGGAAGAAGACCAACTGTCATCCTACTGGAGAAACACTCCAGGACTAAGACAGGTGAAAAGATTTATCATCATCTCTACGAAAAGAGCAGAATAGCTTTTAGACATGAACAGAGCAGATATTAGAACTGCATCGCCGGACTGCTCACTGGACACTGCCCGGTAAAATACCACCTAAAGGCAATAGGCAAAGCAGAAGACGACCAACGCAGATTTTGCAATAATGCAACTGAAACCGCAGAAGATCTACTCTGCCAATGTCCACCCGAACTCTGCAAAAGGCTCAAGTACCTTGAAGGAGTACAGCTATCACCTCAAAAGTGAGTCAACTATCTCCCAAGAAAATAGTTTCGTTTGGAAGAAGCCTACGTGTCTCTTGGGCACAAATTAAGTTGTAGAGTCATGCACAAAATATCTGTAAAGGTAGCAGTGCCGGGCTGCTGAAACTAGCCGAAACGACTCCCTAGCAATCAACAATCTAGTGATGATTCCATAATATACAAAAGGTGTTAGATTAAGGTGCGTCTCTTGGTCACAAGAAAGAGGACATGGAGTATTTAATCCATTTTTGCCAAAGTTATAGATATGCCTTTACGTATAACAATGGCAAACTTTATGGAATTAGACATCTCTTGTAATCCAAAGAGTATAAAATATTTGTAAACGAATTTATCCACTGCTTGTATACTGATATATAAAATGTTATACCCTTTTGGTAAACCGAGGATATTCATGTTTCATAGAAACAAATAAATCTCCCACTTGGTAACACTAATTTTACGGGATCAAATATATATCTATTTTGTTTCATAATTCCCATGAGGCATAATTTACTTGACCTCCTTTTCGAATTAATCTAATGTCCCTAACTGAGATGTTACTGCTTATTTATAGATACTGCAATCTGTATAAATAGACGACGAGCATTACCAGTCGCGTATCAATTACAGTTGTTTCGCATCTGTCTCCGCACGAGTTGGCTGTTTTTTTCGGCTTTTACTTTTAATGACCTCGTTTCTTTACAAGTCAATAAAATTCACTTTAATTGTTGTAAAATCTCGTTTTCATAAATTGCTAATTCATTACTTTCGTTTTTGCACGGCCTTAAATAAACTTATTGTGTGAATGTTAGGCTAGGTCATAGTGTTTGCTTGTAAACAGAACGTTATTATCGTTGAAATATGTTTTTCAAGCTGTAAAAAATTTATTGCCTAGATGTTTTGTTTTGATGCTCAGTCTCATATAAATCCTTTGAACCTGGGACTAATTTATGATCAGTAATTAATTTAAACAAAACTTGTATAGGAGTAATATACGATGTAAATCAATGTAAATAGTCCGCTAACCTACATCATTTGGAAAACTTAATTTACGATGGAGTCTCACGGTGCCATTTACTTCTGCAACATTTTCGTCAGTGCACCTTTATCACATCTTTTCAAAAAAGTGTTTCTTTGAATAAATACTGCATCTTTGTTTATAGTGCCTATCCTCTGTGGATGTGGCGATTACGTTGGCCCAGACCACTCTATTGACGGCTGATCTGAAGAGTGTTAATGAGGTCATCCCCGGCCATTGCCGAAGGTTTTTAAGCCATGAAGTCTCTTCCTCCTGAGCCCCCTCTTTCCTTGAATCTCTCAGTATAAGCTGTAGTAAGAGATATCTTTCCCCCTCATTTCGTGCCGAAAATGGGAAAAGCTTTTTGGACTTTATAGTGGAGAGAGATTGAACAGAAATCCTTCTGTTCAATCTCTCCCAAAAATCTCTTTATTCAATAAAAAATAAGAAAATACAATTAATCAAAAACAAGCACTCGTAGATGAACAGTCCTGTCAGTGTCTATATGGATATCGAGAAACTTAGAGCTTTCATCAAGGGCGACACTCTCAGTACCAATCCGAAATGTCTCAGAGACGGTTGAATTTTTTTGTTTGGTTGAAAAGCATATGTAGTGAGTTTTTCCCCTATTTAAAATTAACCGATTTCCTTCAAACCATTTCTGGGCTTTAAGGATATGTGCGGGTGTAAGTTGAACTAGCTCTTCAAATGATATTCCTAATGATAACAAATTTGAATCGTCTGCAAAATTTGACATGTAACATTTCTGTCATGTTACTTCAGAAGCAAGTTCATTAACTTAAAAGATAAACAGCAAAGGGCCCATCACACGCCCTTGCGGAATCCCCAAAATCAATTCACCGTCCTCAGAGACATATTGAACCTCCTCTGACTCTATAACAACTCTCTGTCTGCGGCTTGCCAGATAAGAACCCACCTAAGGCAACACCTCTAATCCCATACCTTTCAAGTTTCCCCAGTAGAATTTTGTGATCCAGGCTGTCCAAAACCTTTGAAAGATCCAAAAATGTACCCATTGCCATTGTTTCTATAAAACTATGTAGATGGCAGTGTAAACAGATTTCCCCTTTAGGTAGTCATGCTGAGAAGGGCTTAATAGATTTTGTCTGTCAAAGAACCCCAACAGCCTGGAGCACATAGCAGCCTCGAATATCTTTGAGAGAATTTATTAGAACACTGGAAGAAAACTTATGGGTTTGTAGTTTTCAAGAAGGGTTGGATCACCTCATTTATACAGAGGTTTAACTAAGGCAAGTTTGAGATTTTGTGGAAAAATCCCATTGTTAAAAGAACTATTAATTATGAAGCAAAGTGGTGCTGCTAACTCATTAGCAAATTTTTTATAAGATTACTAGGTATCTCATCGAGCCCGTAACTTATTTTATTCTTTAACAATTTTATTATTTTTATTATTTCTTCAGGAGACGTTTGTGATAAAAAGAAAGAATTTGTCTGTGGATCACCCTCAATCCGACATGGTCCTTTTCCAGTGTTTTTACCCTGAATTTCACCCACAATTTGCCATATACTGTTTGTTTTATTATCATTTTGAGGTATTCGGTTAGAGTAATCTTTTTTTCTTTCAGATTCAGGCAATTTGTTGTATGTTTTTTAGTTTCTTTATAAATTTCCCTGTACTTTTCATCCTTATTACACATAACTAACAAAATATCTAATTGGTTTTTACATTTTGAAATTTCAGGATTTTTAGTTTTTTTCTTACCTTTTTTTACTTTGGCGTTTTCTGTTTTATGAGGTCAAAAAGCTGTGTCACAAATGAGATCCACTGCTGATCTACCTCATGCGCTGGCAAAGCATAAATTCCCTCCCAAGACTGTTCACCCAACAGAAACTGAAAATTTTCCTTGCTTTCGGCATTTAAAACTCTACGTCTTACACCGCTGTTAGTACTACTCACCCCCGTAAAGAAAGGTATTTTCTGACCTCTGTGATATGATATGTGTATATCTAAAACTGAGGATTTAAAATTGTCACAATTTGTGCATGTATTGTCAATGCTGCTTTTGCTGGTCTCACAGATTCTGGTTAGTTAAAGAATAGAAGGTGTAATATTAAAGGACCCTAAAAGTGAGATAAAATCGGCATAATTGTTATTTTCTAAAATGTTAATGTTAAAATCACCATACTAAAATAGTGGACAATTTTCAATATTATCGTTAAAAACCTTAGTTGACTAACTCGATTTTATTAAAAAAGGTGCTCTAGGTGCACGATAATAGCAGAGTATTATTGCCTTAAAGCTATTCAATTTAAATTCCAGTGATGAAAAGTCGAAAACCTTTATGTATGAGTAACTTGTTATTTCACCTCTTTCTTTCAATTGAACACCATGCCTGATGTATATTGTTGTACCTCCATGTACACCCTCCTCTCTACAGCATGCAGATCCCACTGATCCCAGCTGAAAGGTAACTGATAGTTTTGTAGCTGCTTCTCCGACTTCCAGTGTTCAGTAACATACACTGCGACACTATTCGCATGGTCATCCGCAAGATTAATTAATGCATTATGTGCGGGGCCGATAGATTGCAGATTTTCGTGCACTATGCCGCATTTTTTGAAGATGTCCACGTTTCTTTTCGTGGGAAAAGTGTACGTCTTTGAAGGTTGAGAAAATGGTTAAGCCACACACCTTCAGGCCCTAAGTGCTGTGACATAATTTCATTCTTTTTGTCTGCAGGAACCGCCATCTTAAATGGACTGTAATGTATTTGCTTTGTGTCCTTTATTTAATAGTTCTGGTACAAATGTACTAACATAAATATGTTCATGACGTGGTGAGTCCATGATATTTTTAGCAGGCGCCAGTTGTTCCACATTTCGAATGCTTCAAGGCGTTTGCAGGCGGCGCGGCGCCAGTCAAAGTCCAGACTACCACTCCGTAAAGCAAGATCGAGGACATATAGCAACGAAGAACGCGTACTCTGACACCAATGCTCAGTCCGATGGTACCGAAAACTGTTCTCATACTGTTGAATGTACTTCTAGTCTTTTCTATGAGGCTTCTAATTTTCGCTGCGTGATTCCAGTCTTTATTCAAATGAGCCTAGATACGAAATATGTTCTGCTTGATGCAATATCGTATTAAGGACATGTGACTGGATGATTGTTGCATTATTTTTACTGACTATAAGAATCTGAGTTTTTTACAGTACAACTTCATTCCATAGCCATCGTTTACGTAAACCACCATATCCATTAACCTCTGCAAGCCATCGGGAGAGTCAGCAAATAGCACGGTATCATCTGCATATCTTAAGTATTTCGCCATTGATTTTAATACTATCTTCACAGTCGTATAGGGTCTTTTTGAGAATATTTTCCGAATAAGCATTACATCCTTGACGTACCCCCTTTTTTAATCGAAACGGAGCAGACGTCTTATCCCGAACACGAACGGATGCAGCTTATAATTTCCCGATTAGGCGTATATCTTTTTTGTTTTTTCCTGGTATATCCAAGGTGTCCAAGAGCCTGCCTTATCTAGCCTTGTCGAAGTCCTTTTCGTAGTATATGAAGCATGCAAAGACATCGCAATTAACGTCCCTTGCTCCCTGGATCAGAACCTGTATGCCAAACAGGGCATCACGAGTACCCAGACCATTTCTAAAACCAAACTGGCTTTGCGCCACGGCATCTTCTAATTTTCGATGTATAAGGGTGTGGATGATATTTAACAATACCTTTAGAACATGACTCATTAGACTGATAATTTTATGTTCTTCCCATTTTGTAGCGTTCGTGTTTTTTGGGAGTGGTATAAACGTGGATCGAAGTCAATCTCTTGGCAATTGACTAAAGTCATATATTTTATTAAGTAGGCTGGTAATTAGCGTTAACTGCTCAACGTTTATGAGTTTCAGTATTTCTCCATATATTCGATCAGGTCCCAGACTTTTGTTATTTTTGAACAGCATTACGCACCTCAGTCAGCGTAAACTCCGATCCGGTGTCTTCTTCAATCGAATCCATGATTTATTCCTCATAGAAAAGTTTATCCATATGCTTCTGCTACCTATCCATCACTTCATCCATCTCAGTGATGCCCCTATTCTGTTTGTCAGATATTACACTAATATTTTGAGATTTACGTAGACCTGTCGTGTTTCTAATTTTTCTGTGAAGGTTGAAAGAATCATGCTTCTCTTTTAGCGTCTCAATCTCTCAACATTCCTTCACCCTGACCACTCTTTTATGGATTTCCTTGGATTTCTCTTGGTCTCTGTGTGTGTATATTCGTATTTCCTCCATTAGATTAAGAATTCTCTCTGTCATCCATTCTTGCTTTTTAATTTTCCTGTCTGGTTTTAGCTTGCGTTCTGATATATCAGTGACTGCGTTTTTATTGCATTCCACGTCTTCTCTATGTGTAGTTCTTGACTGGTTTGATTATGGATTTCTATTACTTTGTTTCTGATATCCTGTTTAACGTCTATTTTGGTTGTTTAATTCCTAAGTCTTTCTAGGTCTACCACTTTAAATGTTGTTTCTCTTTTAATTATCTTCAATTTAATCTGGATTCTCGAAAGAAGAAGTATATGGTCGGAATAGATATCTGCACCAGGGTAGGTGTGTACAACCCTCGTGGCGGTAGCTTAAATGTACCCGCCGTCTCCGTACAGAATTGAATAAGTCGGTCATATCTCGGTCTCAAATCGGAATTCTCTGCAATACTTTTTCCCATTTCCCACTTTAGCATTAAAATCTTCGAGAATTATATAACATTCGTGTTTTTTAGTGAATCTTAAAGCAGAAAATAAATCCTCAGAGAATAATTTAAGCTCTTGTTCTGTGCTTGTGGCTGTTGGTGCATAAGATATTATTGATCTTGCCTTTGTTTTAAGCAGTGCAAGTCTGTCCGAGATTGGAACAAAACCTTCGACGGCAGCTTTTACTTGTTAATTGATTATGATTGCTGCGCCATTGCTGTTTCTGATGCTAGTGTCTCCGGAGAAATATATGTAATGATCCCCCCTACATGCAGTGTCCTGAGTTTGGCCACGGTTCTTCACTACATCCTAAGATGGCAATTTTCAGTATTTTGATTTCTTTGGAGATGTTTCCAGACTTTTCCAGATTGAAACATGCTTTGCACATTCTAGGTACTTATAGTCGAATCTAGGACTATTTTTCGAATGACAATTTTCCGAAAGGCAGTTCTTCGAAGGACAATTATTCGAATGGATAATTATTCGAACGGATAGTTTTTCGAAAAGACAAATATTCGAATGGACCGTTTTTCGAAAATATTAAAGTAGAGAAAACAAAGATAATTTTAACGTAATTTATTAAAATTGTTTATTAAACATATTACATATTTACATATAATTATTAGGGTTTTGCATGGCCCTCCGCTCGCTGCGGGGGCTCAATCAACAAGAACTAAGCAAGTGCTAACCAAAACTAACCCAAGGCTAACACAAAATTAGGAAAAAAAGGTAAACTAACACAAAATAATATACAAATCATCTGTCGCAACCGACGGGAATCGAACCCGCATCGCCGGAATGACAGGCCAGAACGCTACCTTCTACACCACGCACCATGCAGAAATTTTGCTAAAACGGTAAAAGGGACTAACCCAAACTATATTAACGATTCGCAAAATGGTCCATTCGAAGAATTACACACTCGAAAAATTGTCGATTCGAAGAATTGTCTTTTCGAAGAACTGTCCATTCGAAGAAATGTCGTTCGAAGAACTGTCGTTCGAATAATTGTCATTCGAAAAACCATCCGGATTCACTTATAGTCATTATTTCTTTTTGTTTTATCGTTTTTTGGTGAACATCAGATGACCGGAGGATTCTTAGCACCCTCTTTCACTTAAAGGGTGCCCGAGACTGAGGACCACAGTTTGTGATGTGTCTTTCATCGTGATGTCCTGGGGGAAAGTAAGTTAGGTAGTTTCCCCTTACATTACCAACTATTTGTTTCCGCTGCTCCTAACATGGAGTGCTGACGGTGTTTACAACCCCCCACTGTGGATCAGATGATGTGCATAGAACAGCAAATATATTTGAAAAATATAAAAACTAGTTTTCAGGCGACTACGCATACTTTTAAATTCACAAAACTTCATCGTACAAAAAAAAACATGGACGATGCGTTTGATCTACCATTTAGTATTAAAATTTGTAATAATTATATTGTTTTACTTATTATATCATTACTAGGCTAACAAAATTCAATAAACTCTTCCGGAAACATTTTCTACTCATTATGATATTTCTTGAACGGTACTCTTAGGTACTTCAAAGTAATCAGCTCAGGGCTATTATGTTCGGTTTCAAGTAACTTTCAATTGAATACCATGCCATTTACCATTATATGTTTCTTTTAGAAAATTAGTAGTGTCTTTGAAGAATTTATTCCATTATTTAGAGGACCTAATATTTTTTAATAAGGTGAAATGTAGCTGCAAATTGTCTTTGGAACAAACTACTCCTTTATTCAGCTTTTCCTTTTAGAGATTAAAACGCAAGTAGTTAACAATAATTAATGGGTTCGGTTTTGGTTTCCAAAACTCAGTTAAGGAATACAATATTTAGTGATTTGAAATCAAGCCTTTACATGTTTGTAGATGGCCTGAAGTACAGTTTCGTCTGAAGATTTCACACAATTCTCATCTTTTTAATCAACAATAATTAATGGGTTGGGTTTTGGCTTCCAAAACTCAGTTAAGGAATACAATATTTAGTGATTTCAAATCAAGCCTTTACATGTTTGAAGATGGCCTGAAGTACAGTTTCGTCTGAAGATTTCACACAATTCTCATCTTTTTAATATTTTATTTCTGAGCACTCCGTTCACGCATCGATATCTAGAAACATTTTTCGATTCACCCAATGGGTTCGTTGCCATTCATTCGTGACATACTTAAGCCAAAATAGAATGAGCAGCAGATCATATGATATGGGTAGATTAGATACTATCGTCATGCACGGACTGCCCTAGGCCGGAATGATTTAGACCGATTCGGTGTTAGATCAGGTGCATTTGCAAGCAAACACAGTCTGTCGTTCCGGTTTCACGTGCTCAGTTTTGACAATGCCAGACCTCGTTAATTTAAAATTTTCTTGTCTTCTAGCCGTCCGGCCACTGCGTAAAATCCGCTTCGTCCGCTCGTCGAAGGAGTGTTTTTTAACGATTTTAAAGACTTCTGGGTAAAAATTGTGTGTGGCACCCTCCGCCGGCACAGCGAGCATCTCTGCTGCCCCCAAAACTCGGACCTAAATCCGCCGTTGAGAAGGGGGCTCTTTAAGATAGTTTGATACAGGGACCACTCAGATCTAGCTTCGTCCCTGCTGCTTAACAACCGGTCCAGATGACTGTTGCACTCAACGGTGTTAATATTTATAGATGTGGATCGTAGAGTAGACAGTTGGGCGAAGGCGCCATTAAATTTTCTAATACGAATATATCAACGATTTTTAAGCATTGAATTTAGGGCAGTAAAATTTATAAAAATAACCCTATCTAAGGATGTTGAGAAACCTGAAAAGAAATTGCTTAAACTCAACCTGACCGTGACTTCAGCATACCGAGATAAACATCAAATATCCTAATTAAGCTATTAAAAATCTGAATTTTTAAAGTTCTGACTAGGAAACAGATTACCACAGAACACCTTAAATAAAGATTAATCCCCTAAATAAAAACAATTATAAATTAATCCCATAGCAGCGATAATATCAGTGGACAAATAAACAAATAAAAAGAAATATTATATCAAATAAGTTGACCTGTGAATAAAATATATAGTCAATGAAGATCGACAGGGGAAATCGAAATGAGCTCAATTCGGTAACGTGCTGACGGACAAAAACCTAAAGTGGTAGTTATGTAAGAGGGTCAACAGCAATAAGAATTACAGTCAATTACAGTAAGTGTGTAGCAAAAAGTAAATTAGATAATTACAATAATATTAGCAAAATATTTGTTAACCAAGATAATAACATATACGGTAATGAAGAAAGTCGGCATTAATTATCAAATAACGGTAAGAAGCGGTAATAGATATGATAAAAGATAATAGATGATTAAAAATAATTTAACGGTAAGTTCGATAAACATAAGGTAAGTGATTATATGTCCTACAGTAAGGGCGTGGCATTTAGGTAAACATACGTAGTACAAATAAGTAGATCGGATAATTACATTGATATTAGCAAGACATTTGCTAACCAACACAATATCATATACGGTAGCGAAGAAAGTCTGTGTTAATTAACCAAACAACGGTAAGAAACCCAATCATTTAACGGTAAGTTCGAAAAAGACAAGGCAAGGCAAGGCATGGTAAGTCAAATAACTATCACACGCAAGTAGAATTCACTAGCAGTGGTTGGTGGTTACTTCTTAACCCACACGACCACTTGGCTGGCCCAATTTAGAGCTTTTCTGCTTCCTGTGCCGCTGCACGTCGCACCATATGGTTCAGCATCACTTCGACAAAAAGGGGTCTCAAACTGACAGAAATGAACCTGGAGAAAATCTCTAGGCTAGCGAAATACCGGACGTAGGATGGGCCCTAATTAAATTATAAAGAATTTTATTGATAGTTATAATATAGAAACACAAATATATAAACTACCTTTTGAAAAGGGTAACATCACTTTATATAAAATACATTATAATACGAGAAAATATTAATGGCAGAGTGCTTGCCAATTTTATCTCATGATAAAGTTAATAAGAATAGTAGACCTGCTGGTCAAAACTACAACGATAATATCTAGACTTCAAAAACTTGTCTTTTCTCTACGTACACGTTCATTGCTCGGAAGGGAAAGACCGCGTCAATTGCCAGAATATATCTTAGACAGCCGTCAAGAGAACGTTCGAAAATGAGGGATGACTACGAACACCTCGCGAACCCTTCGGAGCTGTATCCGTCGGTACCAGTTTGGTACGTTCCAATATTCCAATGTATGAAATAGTTGATGTTTTAAATTTTAAGATATTAATTCTTAGTTCAGAATAGGAATGTTAAGTTCTAATGTAAGGTAAGGTATCAATCACAGAAATCTACCAGTGAAAGGGAAAAAACTACATTTCTGGGTTTGGTAGCATTGAATGAAAACGCTACACCCTCTAGAATATCTGTTGTTCATTTAGAGCGCATGCTAAGCATTTTTATCTCCCTACTAAAGCGAGGTTTCAAGAAAGGCTTTCTCAGTCTCCTCTTAGAGATATTTCGAGTAGACTGACGGCCAGGACTGCTAGGACCATTTATCTTTTGCTTGCTGTCAACGTCAACCTAATCTCAATTTATCCATTACCTGACGTAACGGAGACCAACCGTTTCTTCTATTCAAGCAATAGTTATCTCGTCATTCACGATGTTTAACAGATCAGTTAAATTTTTCATTTCACCAATTAAAACGACATCAGACAAAAAAGTCTCTGACTTGCAAAGGAAGGTATACGAGAGTATATCTACACTACAAAAACATAAGGGTCGGCAACTGAACTGTACACACACACGGGCAAACACCCATTCAATATAATATGATTTATACATTAAGTGTGAACTAATGATAAAAAGGAGGTAGCTGGTGTATCATAATATATTTTCTCAAAATAGGGATTGCGTAAAACATCTTGTTAGCTACGAAATAAGCATACAAAGCAGCACGTATTATTAAAACAAAAACTGATAAAGAAGCCCGTTGCCAAAACTTCACGTAGAACGCTCTCGAATTTCAAATGTATACAACAGAGATATTGATCTGAATTTCTAAAATAACAAGGACCGTTGTTCGAAATAATTTTATTTACTACATAATGCATGACATATTATTTTCTTTTCTTAATGAGGATTGATCAATGTATGTACAAGAATACACAAACGTATACACCCATACATGCTAAAATGACTGGCAATTCGACGAGGGAGCTTTTTAGAGTAAAGCGCTCTGGTAAAGTTTACTAAATAATTAGTAGACTTTAGCTACGGCTCGCAGCTTAGCATTCCTGTATTAATAGAACGCGGCCTAACTCCGTTCCGGTACATATATTCACGTATAGGAACAACTATTTTTCATTCTATGTGTAGCAAAAAATCGCTTCGTGCTTGAGAGTGCAACGACTGTCCACTAAAGGGAAAAGAATGAAATGGTGCTAGAAAATCGATATCTTAAAACTTTGTAACAAAATGCAAGAGTTTGTTGAAAATCTATCAAAGAATGAATATATTTTTCAGGATATAACGATTTTTTGAAGCATGAAATGTACGCTCTTTAATTACATTTACCGGCAAAATAATGCACGATCTGAAAGACGTAGCGTTATCTTTAGTATTTCGTTTATGTATATGGCAGCTTTTGTGCTTACGTGTTTTATTATTGTTTTCACAGCATCACTTAATTGCTCGTCCGATATGTTCGTCTAATGTACATATGGACAAAATGCTAAAAATACTTAGTGGATCGTGTGCAATGCAATATTTACATGTTAGTTTTGGTACTCCATGTCTACGATAACAAACATCTTCCATCCATCTATTGACAAAGGTCAGTGGGTGCACATTAAGTTCTTCGAATTTTTCTAGTCAGGCACTGAACTGATTAGTCTTGCTTCTGAATGACCTGGGACAGTTAGAGGTAAAAGCTGCGTCACTTGTTTACAGTCTAATTGTGTGTCGATATCGGTCACATTTTCGGAAACTGGGATGTTCATTACGGAAATTATGGCTTTTTTTAACAAATCGGCTTCACATTTTGGGGCTTTTAAACAAATCATATTTTCAACTTCAACATCTAGCATCATAGGTGTTCAACTAAACTCAGAACTAACTATGTTCCATGAAAATCGGGGTAAAAACGCTTGATGGATGCAAGTTTAGCGTTTCCAGATTGCACTAAAAAGAAAAAATTCGAAGTCACAATTGCGAGATATGCGCCCACTCGCATAGCAGGATTGCACGGTCAATTTCAATGTCACGTCGAAATGAAATCCAATCATGCAAAATCAGTTTCCAATTTTTATAAAATCGAGCTACTCGTCTTCGAAAAGTGTCTCCAATAAGAATGTTGAATTCCCATGACGTCATGCATTCTTCAACCATATTGAAAATAGTATCCGCGGGATCAAAGCTTGAAAGTCCGATCTGCGCCGATGTAGCACTGATGGCATCAGGACCAAGCGTAGGCGCAACCTGCGCACTTGTGGGAATGGATTGCGTCGACGAACGCCTGAGCTTCTTGGGCGTTGCCCAATGTTATTGTTGAGAAAACTGCTAATTTTGCTTTTTGAAGTTCAGTGTTACTTCCCTGCTGCAATTTCCACATTTGTAACATTTGATTGTTCACTAACGTCTCGGACGCGAACTATCGGACATTGTTTCTTGCACTAAAAAGTTACTTTCTAGTGCATTTGGGTTCCTTTTCCATGGTTTAACACAACTAGGAGATATTCAACTTCAGATGTTAGCTTTTATGTAACTTACTTTAATAAAACTGGAAATAATATAGAAATTAGCTCCAAACACGATTCATTTTCTCTTGCGAGATCTTTTATTCAACAAATGCAACGTTAACAAATTCCTAATCTTATAATATGCAGAGCCGAGGTGCTGACATTGTTGCTCTAAGCCAGCGTCGCATCGGGAGAGCCAGTGGCGGAGAATCACATGAGCTAACATATATAAGTTACTTCTTTTCATTAAAAAACCTGCAAAATAGAAAAAATAGTATAAAATACACGTTTTAAAAGACATTTAGCGCAATCGCACGTTAGGCCCGCAAGCGGTTCGCTTCCTAATTTCGTGCTCATGCGAAAAAAATGGTCTTTTGAAACTAGTATCTTAACATACTATTTCATCCGACCATTACCTCCTATAACTAGGCGGACTAGCTAATATTAAAATTAGCAGTGACGTCATTCTAAGCGGTCAATACTTTTTTGCCATAAGAAAAGCATACAGAGGAGTCAAGAGGAGCCCAGTAAAATTATTGAGTATTTAACGTTGATTGCCACGCTGGGCCACTGGAATGTCAATTTCCATCCGCCATCTTCGATATATTCTGTATCCAGTGCTGCCAGATTGGGCGCTTTATGACAATTTGGGCTACTTCTCACTGTAGTTTGCCACAAATTATTTTTCAAACAAACGTAAAATATTTGTCTTGGGTTACAATTAACAATATATTAGATACTTAATGTAAAAGTTTGCTTTGGTATATTATAGTATAGTTATATTAAATATAAATAAATATTTAAAATCCGAAAAGTAAATATATAAAAACCGGAAAGTGAAGCCGGAATCAAAACTTTTAAGGAAATAAACGTTGCTTAGCAATAACCTAATTATTTTGTATAAATATTTAGTTAGTTCCATGTAAAAACATAATTTCAAATGTCATTCAACAAATGCTGCAAAAATTAAAGTCCAACTAAATATACGTTAAATAGTTTACATCCCAAATAATGTATGAAACTAACTCTACCGACCCAGACGAGCCAAATCCTGATGGCCAGAACGAGGCAAGTCTGCAAATTCGTAACAATATTTATTTTTTACCATTGCGCAACTACTAACGCAAACGATTTAATATTTGGGCTGCAGTTCGAGGATGACGAGACGGTTCTTAAAAATCTGGCAACGCTGCCTCCTGTCACTTGCCAGTTTGCCAGCGTACTTTCAACGTTCAACCGGTTTCTTAATTGTTTTTCGCTTTTCCATTGATTTTCTATTTATTTCTTTATAATATCAGTACTTTAGTGTGTTTAAATTTATGTGAGCAATGTCGTCCAGATGCTGTGCGCCAGGCTGTGGTGGAAACTAGCCGAAAAGACCTAAAGTTCATGTTTTTAGCTTTCCAAAATGTTTGGACTTAAAACCTGTTGCTTTCGGGTAATAAGAGTTTGTTTTGTGCTCTCCGACCGGCCGGTTCATTGTGTACAGCAAGTT
This sequence comes from Pissodes strobi, assembly GCA_016904865.1. Classification (NCBI taxonomy): domain Eukaryota; kingdom Metazoa; phylum Arthropoda; class Insecta; order Coleoptera; family Curculionidae; genus Pissodes; species Pissodes strobi. The sequence continues at coordinate 3,715 of JAEQML010055179.1, read as the reverse complement.
TATAAAATTTGTTCCTGTTAGCTAATTTTGGGGTAAGTGATATTTAGTGTAATTATGCCTCATAAAGGCTGTAATGCAATGTTTGCTATATGCCCTCAGTGGTAAAAAAACTTCATGAACTAAAACGAGACAAAATATTAAAACATGGGTATTCCCTTAGTTTAAAGGCTCTTTTTCCATCATCTAGGCAAAACGTTAAATTAGCTCTCAAAATATTTTTAATCCTTTTATTATAGAGGCTCTGAAAGGTTTTCTTAATAAGTTGTGAATTTTGCAAAGAAAATTTATCTTTAAATGAACCTTGTGTTGTAGAACATTCGTACAATTTAATTAATTCCTTAAGTCGTGTGGCTCTTTTATATCCTCGTGAACAAGTAGTGGACGTAGTTTCAATAGCCTATATTATATTTCAAAAACTGATTAATGAATTCGAAGACACATTTTTAGATATTTACAATAAAAAGTCTTTTTTTGTGAGCTTTTGTTAAACTATCTAAATCAAAACAGCCTTTTGACTCCTTTTGAAAATTGTAAAAATCACCTGACTCCAATAATATACCGAGTAATATACCAAATCTAACATAAAAAAGTAATAATCTGAAACCTGTATAAGGCTTTCATGTTTTATCATAAATATTCAAGGTTCTTTGGATGGAGAAAACCGAGGAGAAAACACACTACCAAATTTGACATTACTATTATTTATTATGACACCTTTACACCTATAGTGACATTTTACCACTTATCTATTAAATATATTGGTGGTATCTAGTTTCAGTATATCAAAATAGATTCTATTTTGATAAACTGGATATTCAAAGGTTTTTGCTTCGAAATTTCGTTTTCCTAACGAAAATCGAATGAGGCACGTCTAAAGGCTGAGTTCATGACTCGCAGCCTTGTGTTAACCGGAAGCCCTTATTTATGTATGCAGAAAAAGGTAAGTAAACTGCAATTTAATTTTTGATTTAAAAAAAAAATGAGTAATACACACTATCAGTCATAATAGTCGTGCTTAAAGTAATATCAGCTTGTAGGGAGTATTGTATTAGGCCAATTACGTTTCAAACTACATATAAAAAAAGTTAAACTTACAAAACACAAGTTTTTGTTATATTTTTTCGAGATTTTTGCATCTAAAATGTCTACTTAACTGTGAAATTTTAAAAGAAATTGCATATTTCAATATACACCTGTAAATAAGTTAAGACCACTTTGGATGACGTCACGCGTAAGCCGTCAGGCCTAGTTATAGGCTCCGACCCGGGTTCGATTCCCGGCCAATTTTTTTTCGCCGAAAACCGCGTTTTATTAACTTTTTTTTAATTAATTTTCTTCCTTTATTTGGTTTTTAATACTTTTATTAACTTTCCGAACAATTTTTTCCTTTTTTTATTATTTTTTTTCTTATTTAACTTACTTCTATTAACTTTCCGAACAATCTTTTGTTTTTTTAGTAATATTTTTTCTTATTTCGTTTTATAATACTTTTATTAACTTTCCGAACGTTTTTTTAATTTTTTTTAATTTTTTTTCCCCATTTTTTCGAAAAATTTTGTTTTTTTTACACGGCGTCCAGTTTCGTCCAGGATTCTTTACCCGGGCTACATGTCCTGAAAATTTCAACCCTCTAGCTATGCTGGAACATGCTTAATTAAAGGGGTGTTTTACTTTGATAAGCGTTTCATTTTTTCTGACTTTACCCTCGCTAACGAAGTTTCACTTCAAAAATCTAATATAATCCCAGTAAATTATCTAGCAGAAGTTAGTTCATCATTTGCGGCAGCTAAGCTGTGCCATCAAACTCGCCGGTTATTCAGTTAGAAATATTTTCATTCGGTAGGTTATTTTAAAGTATTATCCAGTTCATGCCAGTTGAAAAATCTTCACAAATTTTGGTTGTAAATTGAATTGGTACTTAAAAGCATGCACCTCTAAAGACGATTAAATCGGTACAAAAAGGGGCCAATAGAGATGTACACAAGAGATAGGAGATTAAATCAGACTGCGGTACGTATTATACAAACAAGCAGTAGTAACACGAAATTAACAAGATTGGAATGATTACAAACAGAAATTGAACTACAAAATATAGCAAATAAAGCATTGGAAGAAAAGAGGAAATGGGAAATTTTTTGAAAATTATTACAGGCGATGAGAGTAAATCTCTCATTAGGACGGCGTCGTATTTGATGAAGAATTAATTAACAGTGATGAGATCATTGCTAAAAGTTTTAATAACTTTGGTAACATGACGGATATAGCAATTTTACTACAAATAACTCTTCAAAATGTCTTAGTCTCTTGGGAAATTGTGCTGAAAGAAAATCGATAATAGCTTCTGCGTTCTCAAATTTTAGAAGGGGGTTTCAAATGGCGATTAAAAAATAAAAAAAAAATAAGAAATAGTTGGAAAAACACTATAACGGGTAGAGAGTTGCTTGCCAGAAAGAAGCAATAAAACAAAGCAAAAACTCAAATAATAATCCATGGTTCAAGAAAACATTCATGTAGTACCCCAATGGGTCCAATAATATAGTAAAAGTAAAAAGAACGGCATGCAGCTGTTCGCAGATGATACCTTTCCGTACGTTGTATATGTTCAAGAAAATATAAAAACACTAAATGAAGAAATGAAAAATGTTTCCAGAGTGGCTAAAATTAAATATGGGAAACTCGAAAATTATCCAACAAAATGTTTTACTACAGACTAGGTTTAAAACATAACGAGTGCATTATAACAGGTAAATAATTAGGTTTTAGGAATATCTAAGCATATACTATCTTACGCTTTTGAAATAATTTTAATAAAACCCCATAAAATAACACATCAGAACAAAATTTGACTGACCTCGCTCGCTATTTCAAAAAAATATTGCAATATTTTGAATAAGTTAACCCTAGTTCACCAATTGTTCATTCAAATGTATTAATATCTCCCAATCGATTTTTACGGGTATTTTACGTTAGCGTTATAATTGATGGTTATCTATAGTTCTTTCCATCTTTTAGGTATTGCAACTCAATAACTTACCAGTTAGTATCTATGATGAATCTCATCTAAATTAGACAAAGAACAGCACGTAAATATACATGTATTTTTCTGTTTTAAATTATTTATATTAAAATATTGGTAAATTCCAGTGTTGTGAGTGTTTTTTATTAAAACTCACTCATTCATTTGTATTTTTTAGTACTTCACAAGACTACATCTTTTGGTTTAGGAAATATCAATGATTTGACATTTTCATTCAATTCACTGTAGGTCCGACATAATCACCTTCAAGACGTGAATTTTTTTGTATTATATAAACACGTGTGCTTGACGAAACTAAGGACCAGGAATAAGCTTTTGCAATGCCCCAGTGACTCCAGGAATTTTTGGTAAAGGCAGTAAGTAACTTTACGTTTCTCCCACCTTTAATAGACGAACGCGGAGTCACTGCGACTACAGCAGGAAAAAGCAAACACGCTCCCGAAATGTTTTCATTGCACTCTACCTTAAACGTCCCCCAAGGCAAGGCTCTACTCACCATATCCAACATCAACACTACCATGGTAGAAGTTAAATTTCACCACCGTGATATTCGTAAAATCTTCAAAGAGCTAGATACGCAAAAGGCATCAGGACCGGATGGAATACCTGCCATCGTGTTAAAGAACTGCGCCAGCGAACTAACACCTATTTCTTCCAGACTTTTTTCTCTTTCTTACC
>JAEQML010055178.1:0-36574 GCA_016904865.1 Pissodes strobi | reverse complement strand
TAGTGAATTGATCGTCGTTTCCACTGGTTATTGCTATGCTTTTTAGTTTCTTACACAACTTAACTAAAATGGTACAGCTCTGCATTGCGGGGTATGACGCCTTATAAATTCCGTCTTCGAATTTACCTCTCGATTTAATTGATGCCGGTTTCATATCGTTGTGGTTGGAACATATCATCTATCTCCAAAATTTGTGGATCTATTTTGTTAGCTAATTATATATATCCGCCATCAACCGCAGCTGAATACTGACGTATCAATATAAATCGGCCGGTTCAAGTTTTGAAAGTTGTTCCTCACGTAGAATATTGCCCATAACTATTGCAGCAGGAAAATTATTTGTCTCTGCTCATGTTTAGTTAGGTAAGGAAAAATTTTGTCGCGCAACAGGTGGTATGCTTCTTCAGATATATGGTTCGCCTTCACCCTTGCCATGCCCAATAGATTGTCCCTACCCTCTTCAAAGGTCTTTTTACAATATAATCTTCTGTGTCTATCATAGTTGTGGGAAAGGTAATATCCACTACATTTGACGCATCATACATATTCTTCTGTAGACTCTTTTTCAGATTTTCTGACAGGTATAAATTTTGATGAGTCGTTGGTACGCATATATAAATCATCGCCCATTATTCGAATGTTTTCAAATGATCTATGGCATGGTGTTTATCCAGTACGCTTTCTGTAAGGGAAATAAGAACATAATACCCTCCTTTAATTGTAATTGAGCCTATTGAGATTTACATGTCAAGAGCACGGTAAATACACAAACCAGTAGGTTAACTGACACTGATTGACATTGATAAATCGCCCGAGCTCTCGAGGACCTTGAACGGGGCTGCCTAATGCATTATAGGGATTTTCCAGAGGTGTAGCATATAACTTTGAAAACAATTTGAAATAAAAAGGGATATCTTTTAAAGCTTTTTTAAATATGTTAATACAATACAAAAGTGCGTAAATAAAACACATATCTCATACAAAGCATTTACTGATTTTTCCATATTACAATTTTTATTTTGTTTGGATTTCTAAATTTTTTATTAGCATATTTTAATGTGTAATATAGTCGTACTCTGAAAACCAGCTTTTTAAATATTTTTTTTGCAAAATGTGAACAGGGATGTTCAAATTCTGTTGCCTGACTAGCATTTACAAATGATTTGACAATATTATTTTCTCTAGCAAGTTTCAAAATTCATTTGGTATATTATTTCTAATAATGAGATGTAACGTACGAAGTTTTCGTGAGACATTTTCAAATTCCCAAAAGTATCCATATTCGCATCTTGATACACTCTGAGGTAGCAATATAAAGATGAATCATCTAAATTCTGGTACACACTAGCTAAAATGATGCTAAAAGATTTTTCATAAATAATTGGCATTTTATTTTTACAGCCAAATACCGTCTGTTTCTATAAATGCTATATTCCAGCTCTACTCTCAGGTTAACATAACCAATAGAAGCAAATAAGTTTACAGCTCAGCAAAAGTTGCCACTCCAACCAGAAAAGAAACTAGAGTAGTAATGTTCAAAATGTCAACTGAAATATTTTATTCCTAAAAGAAACAAAAACAAAATCGCGGGAAAGATACAAAAAATGTAAAAAACTAGGTTAAATTCCAACGGCGAAAATTGGCTACCTATTATATTAAAATAGAATCGCGGGAAAAGGGATTATGTTGCAATAAAAAAGAAAAAATGCTTTGATTTTCAAATAGCAGACCCAAGATCATCTTATGTCAATTTGGCATGCTGAAAATATTTTTGTTTTTATAGGAAACTAAATTTTTTTTAGTGGGATATTAAAAAAACAATTTCCAAGGTGACCAGAAACTATTTTTTCCTACTTACGTGCTGAAAAGTGCCTTTTTCGCACTGTTTTGCGTGCGGAAGCAGTACTTTCCGCACTCAGTGCTTGAAAGTTACTTTACCGGAAATACGGAAAAGGCAATTTGGACACTTATTTAAAATATCTTTTTGAGTGCGGTAAAGTTACTTTTACGTACTGTGAGTTTTTACAAAACCTATGAAAAGGTTACCTACACAAGTCTCAAATTTAATGTTATAATACTATGTATACCGATGCACATTGCCACTAAATAGTATTTGATTTTCTATAAAAATATATCTCTTGCCAAAAAAGTGACATTTTTTATGTTCTTAGGAAAAATATTGTACCTAACACTTGCCTAAAGTGTCTTTGGCGGCTTGCACTAACTCTACTTTCGTCGTGTGCGAAAAATAGCATACTTTTTCGCACGAGCACGAAATTAGGAAACGACCCGCTTGCGGGGAGTTTCCTAGCGTGCGAGTGCGCTAAATGTCTTTTAAAACGTGTATTTTATGCTATTTTTTTGTATTTCGCAGGTTTTTTGATGAAAAACGAGGCTCTTTTACGTGTCGAAAATTTTAAAATCTGTGGAAAATGGGGCCCTTTGGGGGCGAGGCTTATGAATGAGGCCCCCGGCGAAGCCCTAAAATTAGGCCCCAACCCTTAGAAAGGGACCCCTGGTATGAGAGTCCCATTTTCTACAGTTTTGCAAAAAGGGACTCCTGGGGGGGGGGGGGGGGGGGGGGGGAAGCCCTAAAATTGGGCCCCTTTTTTAGAGATCTTGGAATGGGACCTCGACTGAGAGCGAAGCTCTAAAACGGAGACGAACCCCCTTAATCTAAATACCCCAATAAGCCGTGTGCAAAGTATACTTTTCACATGATATTTGAAATGTCCAGTTTTCAAGAGCAGTTAGTGCGTTTTTGTCTATTTTCAGGGCAGTCGTAGAAAAAAACATATACGTAACCCAGAAGGAAAGAGCCATTACACATATTATAATAATTATAAAATATAGCGCCATAATCAAATCCTAGAAACCAAATTATTATGCTTAGAAATTGTAATTGTGACATTAGCAGATTTTTATAAAAGTAAAAAATCCATAAACTTATATGAAGACCAATATTTTCTTACCTTGAGAAATGATAAAATGTTTCAATCGAATTGTAGTATTTGATTTTACAACCTGCAGCAGCGCAAATGCTACCCGTTTTCTTCTTTTGAACGTTTTCCATCGTTTACTACAAGGAATAAGGAGCAAATGTTTACTACGATTCAAAAATTCACTTATCAGACCAAAAAGACGGATTACGGACAAGCACAAACTTCGCGCAGGCCCCGCTTCGATACGACACTGATCGTTTTCGGAAGAGATACGCTACCGAACTGCATTGAAGGTCACAGGCAGCTAAAGCGTGTGACGTGGCGTCACAGCACAAATTACAAAAAATTATTTTGATTTGTAGCAAAATAGGTAGGTTACCTTTTACGCCACTGTATATGCATGTGTAATGCCAAAATAATTTTATTCGTTAAAAATTTTCCTGGGTAGGGAATAAGACTTCGTCACGCATTAACACTCAAGCCGACACGCTCGGCTATTTAACGCTCATTCAGGAAAAATCGGCTTCAGCCAAGCGAAAGGCAAATATATAAGTCATATTCTTACCCTGGACATCTTGTCAGTTTAATATGTTAATTGGAATAATCGTCTGCCAAATTGTGAACATAATAATGAACATGACAATAAATATGTATTATGCCGGTTTGTATACTTATATCCAGTTTTGAGGCACGTATTACCATCGGCGGCGTAGCTCAGATGGTAGAACGCTCGCTTAGCATGCGAGAGGTACCGGGATCGTTGCCCGGCCCCTCCAAGAAACTTTTCTTTTTTACTTTTATTTACTTCTAGATATTTTAACGTTATATATAGCCCAAATCGATATTTTTAAGTTCGTTTATATTTTGCCTCTTTTAGACATTTTAATGGTGTTTTAGATATTTTTTCTTAGCGGATGTCGTTTCTCCTGTCGCTTCTTCCGTGCCTTCCTCCCTGCTCGTTTCAGCATCGGTGAGTGTACCATACGGTTCACCTTCGGCTTCGTCGTTTCTTAGCCAGGAATAGCCTTCAGTTCTAAGGTCTTCCGTGGCCCATTGGTTGGTTCTCGTCGGGGATCTTGAAGTTCGTGGTTTCGGATTACCTCGGTGGTCAACGTAAATGAACTTGGTAGTCTTCTTGTTTGAGCATAGTTTCAATTATTGTTGGGTTTTCAGGACCTGGTTGGACCTGCGTCGTATCCGGGGCTAACAGAAAGTTATCTAGGGGAGTGCTAAGAATCGCTTCTGTTATGAGCAGTTCTTCGGGTGTTAGACTGAGTAGATCTAACACCACAGATTCCAGCTCGACGTCCATTGAGACGTTGTCGCTTTCTTCACACATGGTCAGCTCTCTTCCTGGTGTCATCGTAGGCGAGAATTGGAATACCTTCATCTAAATTTTCAATAAATTTAACGTCCGAAATCGCAAAGTTCCCGCTCATGTTTATCGTGCGAACGTTGGTTAAAACTAACATGAGTGCCATCCCTTTTGTTTTTATTTACGTGTCACTATGGTAAGGGCGTAAATTATGGGCATTATAAGTGCCCTTCTTAACACCATGATGAAGATGCGATATCTGGTACACATTTCCTGTATTATTTTCGTTACTCGATAGGGTCCGTCGTAAATTAAGTGGAATTTCTGAGTAACTCCATCAACTACACTTGAGGTTGGATTTGTTTTTAACAGCACTAAATTACCCAGCTGGAACTTGTTAGTTTGGCGCTTTTGTTGCCGTACTTGTTGTTGAGAGGTTTTAACATGTGTTCTTATCTCTTCAGGGGTTTCTTGCTGCCTTCCATATCCGTGTTGCAATTAGCCCATGATATGTGTCTCTTGTGACAGTAAGTCCGGAATAAACGTCCTATCTCCTTCATATAGCGTTCGCTCGGGTTCGACCTTGCATTGCAAACAAAACCGTTTTTATTGGAATTAGCTGCAGCGGCGGCCTTCTTCATTGGGAACAATTTGACAAATTTTGAAAATATGGCTACGGCAACTAGAACATACTTCACACCCCCTTTTCCCTTAGGTAATGGTCCATAGAAATCTACTGCATCCAGTTCATTCATTTATTTTGCTATAACTGGTTTTAGAGGTCCTTCAAGGTGCTTGTTTGGTTTTTTTGGTTTTTTAATTTGTCGTCGCATATTTGGCCAATAAAAATTTGCTTCATTACGGTAAAACTTTTTTCATAATACGTCTCTGAAAACTATCACTTTCGACGTCTGTGTAGAGCAAAGAAAGTAAGTCTTTTCGGTCCGGGCACGGGAAAAATTTTCCCGGTCCCTAATTAGGGAGCGGGAAAAGTTTTCCCGATCCCTGATTTTAAGTGCTAAATTTGCAGTTATTTAGTCTCACGATATGCATAAAGTATAATAAATTGGGTTTAAATTATACAGCGATGCAGTCTACAAGATTAATCTAGTACATTTTAGCGTCAATAGTCTTATTTTAAGTAAAATTATTTCGTTAATTCTGACATTACTTGTCACAAATAGTTCAAAATTAGCTGCCTATTCAATTAGAACAAAGCATACAAACACATTTCTATAGCAACGCTTGATGAATATTAGATAAATAGCTGTCTTGCTTGTCTTGCAAGTTTGACGTTTGCTTTCATTTGAATACAAAATCTATTATGACATGATTTTGAATAGGTAAAGTTATAATAATTTTATGTTTATGTCTTGGTTTCAAAGAGGTATTATGAAAAATATCGTTCATTACACGTCCAGAAACAGCTTTTCCTGTGCTTGCACGACTTCCGGTGTTCGGCTACGCCTCACACAAGAAACTGTCGTTCGCGCACCGGAAAAGCCTAGTTTCCGGACTGGTAATGAAATATACTATTGTGCCCCAAAATGTCCCATTTTTTGATGGTATTGCCAAACTAGCTTTTCTTGTAGACGGGTAGGCACCGCTACTCTTTGCTGCTTACTATATGGATCGGTGTGAAATAAGATGTTTTGTAAATGGTAGCAAGGGAGCACTCGTCGGCTGCTTGGGTCAGATGGCTGTTGTTTGTTGTTTAGGTATCGGCGGATCTGCTTTAGGGCTGGATCCTCTTCCTGGTGGGCTTGAATATTTTTGAAGACGTGTAATAGTTCCTTTGATCCTTCTGCAATAAGTGAGGCAATCACTGGAAATGGCTGATGTTCCATTTTACCATCGTTATGATATCTGCTTAATGTATCTGCGGTAATGTTATCACTTCCTTTGATATACTCAATTTTTAAATCAAACTGCCGTATTTGTAACAACCATCTCGTAAGGAAACGGCAGGTTTTTAAAAAAGTTAATGCTTTGTGATCAGACCGAATAAGAAACTGCGTTCCTATCAAATAAAGTATGAACATGTGTAAAGCATAAGCAATGCAAAGTTGTTCCTTTTCTGTGGTTACGTAATGGAAGGCTACCACCCCTCGTCTGCCGTCCTCTAATACCTGGTATAGGACAGCGCCGATGCCGTAATTAGATGCGTTCGTCTCGAGTATAAACAATTCCTTCTGGTTAGGATGGATCAACACTACCTCGGCAAGGAACTGTTCTTTGATTTCCTGAAAAATTGTTTCTTCGATTTCCCTTCATTTCCAAGGAGCGCTTTTTCTTAGCAAATGAACCAGCTTCCTTGAGTAGTCATTGTAATTGTTGCAGAACTTTCGGTAGTAGTTACAGAGTCCAAGAAAGACTCTCAGATGTTTCAGCTTTGTTGGTCGTGGGAAATTCATAATTGCTTGCTTTTTCTCTTCGTCCTTTTTAATTCCGTGGGGCGTAAGTCGGTGTCCTAAGAATAAAACTTCATTCCTGATGAAATGGGATTTTTCAAGATTGATTGTCATATTTGCTGCTCGCAGCTTCTCACACACAATCCTGATATGTAATAGATGTTCCTCCAGTGTCGTTGAGGGGATTAGCAAGCCATCTATATGGTTGTGTGTAAATTCTTTAACATCAGGTCCTAGGACAATGTCCATGCACCTCCTAAAGCTAGCTACGGAAGTTTTCAATCCAAACGGTAGTACTTTGTAACAATAGCTGCGTCCATTATATAAGAATGCAGTATACTTCTTGCTTTCTGGCGTGAGTCCAATTTGCCAAAATCTCAAAATCAGATCAATACTAGTCAGAAAGATTTTCTATGGAAACGTTGTAGCAGCTCATCTATGGCCGGAGGACATTCTAAATCGGTTACCATTCGTTCATTTAGAGCGCGTGCATCTAAGCATATCCGGACTGTCCCGTCACGCTTTTTTACTACGGTCATTGGATTGCAATAAGGTGAAGCGGTTCGCTCTATAACTCCTTGAGCGACCATTTCTTCTAGCTTTTGTTCTACTGCAGGGCGAAAAGCAAATGCAGCGGGATAGCTCTTACGTATCATCGGGTTGATATCAATCATCTTTATTTCGTGTTGGCTGGTAGAATGATGTTAGTCAGCTTTATCCGAAGATATAACTGTAAACTCTAGTAGCACTAAGTTTGGTTTGTCGTGGTTCGGCAAAATGTATTCCTGCAATATGTCGTTGATAATTTGTTGGTAATTTGTAATTTCCTGGTTCGTTCTTAAAATATTTATTTCGGTTTCTTCGGTTTCCACCTGTGCCTGCTCGTTGATGTGTCCATTGTCAGTTGCTATGGAAAATGCTACTTTCAGTGTTTCATTTTCCATTTGGATCCTGCGCTGTTTATCGGTAAAGTTCAATATGCAGTTGTGACGTTGTAGCCAGCCTGAACCCAATATACAGGGTAGAATAAGTCCTTGTAGAATCAATGTTTAACAGTATTTGACGAGTAATTCGTCTACTTCGTATTCCGAACGCCCCTTGTATGATTAGTGCTTTTAGCGGTAAGGTAAGTGGGTTCTTTTGTTTTATTTTGGAATTATAGGATTCTTCTGATAGGCAAGTTAGCTCTGATCCAGTGTCCAATAATGTTGTAAGCGGGTGACCTTCATAATTTATTATAATCTCTGGCAATGACTTGCGTGTCGTCGTGTTGATGGAGGCTATGGTGCTATTTCGTGAATGGACCCAGTCGGTATAAATTAATGGACGTGTGTATTTTCTAAATTGCTCTTCTTGACTTTTTAATCCTTTTGATCCAAAGTGCGGGCGTACGGCTATGGGTTGTATAATGCCTTAATTATTTTACCTAGCCCGGTACCCAGTGACCATCCCATTGTGCAAAGCAGTTGCCACCCCTTTTAAGTTGTCCCTTGACCTGTGGTTGACCTGATATCGGGCCGCTGGCGACACAAGGCGGCGGCCGAGTAGCTTGGCTCTTTTAACTCGACTGCTGGGCGTTTCCCGTGCCATTCCTGTTATGTGCGGATTCTCGTAATCGATTGTCTAATTTAAATCGATTAGTCATAGGTGGTCGATTATGCATTGGTCCCAGTGTTCCCGTAGCTTGTATTATAATGCTTTCCTGCAATCTCAAAAATTCTGCAGCGTTGGCAATAGTTTTTTCAGGTTCGGATTTGAGTTACCACACAGATTGCAGTTTTACCGGAAAGTGTTTCATTAATTATCCGATTAACATGTTCTCGGGTATTGGTGTGGTCAACAGGCGGGCGAGTCCAATGTAGTATGCAAAATGTGCTTCAATTGTTCTTCGTTTTGAGGCACTCCAGCGGTGGGTAGCGGTATCGGGCCGCAGCTTATCCTGGTCTTGCTCGGACCAAAATGCATTCAGAAAATCCGTGCGGAAATCTTCGTAAGTTTCCCATGATATTTGGAAAATACTAGCCCACTCCCGAGCTCCTTCAGTAAGTGCTTCACGAATAATACCCAGTCGTTTTGTTGGTGGAACATCTAGCTTGTGGAGATAACTCGATCTCTTCCAGGAATTTAACTGGACGTTTATGGCTCGTTGCTCCACACGTTGGCACTGCCGGCTGCGGTGTAAAATAAACTGGACGTTTTTCGGAGGTAGTCGTGGCAATTGTAATTTTTCGATAGATCCGAGTTTTAATTGTTACTCTTTATGCATGGCAACCAGACTTTTACCCAACTGTAATTGAAACGTACTCATCTGTCATACTAGGGCCGTAAGTTCGCTTAGTACTGCAACATGGCCCTGGATGGATTCTGTAGTGGACATGTTGCTTCTCGATGCTGTCTCCTGACTAGAACTGCTGTCATCCGTAGAATGCGTTTCATCTGGAATTTGATAAAGCAGTATCAGGTAAAATTATGTAAAGCTTGCCCAATTTGATGCACTCTACATCCTGGTCACGGCACCAGTGAAACTACCCATACCCCGGTCGTGTATTTACACGCCAACGTATAGTGTTGGCTGAAATAATTTATTCTTGAACACCCTGTATGTTTAGCTGTGCACGTAGCAGGTTCTAAGAGTTCGAACAAGCTTTGAATTTTAATCTTTAATCTGCACTCATTTAGAATCTATGTTTTTAAACAGTTGCCGCCAGAAACTCCATTTGTATTTGGTATTTGGTATTTGGAAGGCCAAAGTTCCCAGTTAACAGATTTATTAATACCACCTCGAAGTATCGTTATACATTATTTTATAACACAGAATAAAGGCCTCACCCAGGAGTGTACATATACGATCATATAGGTTAACACTAATAAAATGATAATACCCATTTACCATAAAATAAAGATCCACAGACAGTTGCAAGTCCTTAATTGAGTTTATACCCGCTATAGAATAAGCATTATTTAGCAATTGTAGGGATACCTTAATTTAATATTAGTAATTTGTTTAAATTGTTTATTTTTAAATATATCCTATACCTTATTCGTGCCAACTATTAATAGCTTGCTCTATTCTAGATATTTTAACGTTATATAGAGTCATGTAGGGTAACCGTACGCGATTTTTGGGAAAACATTTATTTAACAAAAACTATTTTCATTTTCAAATCAAACATAGTTTATTATCCTTCTATAAAGGCCGTTTTACATGCTGCAAGAGTTTGTGCAAGACGCAAGATATATTGCCCGAAGGCATGCGCAGTTGAGACCCAGCTGATCCAAAGTCGCAAGTCTCTTGCACTTGCAACTTATCGGTTCTGCTCGATATATCTGCAAGTGCAGGTGCAAGTCTGGGGGAAATTCTAGTAATATCAGTCTCACCAAGACCCGATAAAGTCACTAGACACGCTTGACAGTTGATGGATGTTTGTTTTTGTTTATTTGATATTTGATTGTTACTTTTTATGTATAAATAAAATGAATCAAATTTTGAAAAATAAATTCAAAAAAAATTGCTGCCACAATATGTGTTTTAATTGCTGCTGCTGCTCTGCTTGAAGACAGTTTTGAAGAGAGAAGGCAAAGAAGATGGTGGGTCAGACCCTGGTTAAACCAGGAAAGAGGAAATATTTCTTTGACTGAGGAATTTATTTCCTCAGGTCAGGAAAAATATGCGAATTTCTTGAGGATGGATCAGAAAACGTTTGAAAAATTGTTAAAAAAAATCGAGAGTCGTATAACAAAACATTGTCTCGACAAGCCATATCAGCTAGAGACAAATTAATTATCATTTTACGTTATCTAGCAACAGGAGAAAGTTTTCGCAGCCCCATGTACAATTATCGCATATCCGAGAGTTCAATATCATTATTTGTGCCTGCAGTTTGTGAAGCGATATACAAGGAACTGAAAAATGAATATTTGAAGGTATGTTTGTCTACTTTTATTTATGGTTATAAAAATCATTGTATTACAAAGAATGACAAAATTATATTACAAACTGTAATAAGGATCTGAATATATAATAAGTATTATTTTTTTAGGTTCCTGCTACTGCAGCAGAATGGTTGGAAATCTCAAGGGACTTTGAGACCCTATGGAACGCTCCCAATGTTATTGGTACACTTGATGGGAAACATATTGTCATTAAAGCCCCCACAGATCAAGGTTCTGCATATTTTAATTATAGGAAACAACATAGCATAGTTTTATTGGCTCTTGTTGATGCAAACTACAACTTTACGTACATAAATGTGGGTATGAATGGAAGGCTATCAGATGGAGGTGTGTTCTGGGAAAGTGATCTTTCAAATGCCATTGAACAAAATGTTCTAAATTTTCCCGAAGACAAACCTCTCCCTGGTAGAACTAAAGCAGTGCCACATGTTATTGTCGCAGATGCTGCATTTTCCCTCTCGAGCCATATTCTAAAGCCTTATCCTCTTCGTAATATGACAAGAGAACAACGTATTTTCAACTACAGGTTAAGCAGAGCTCGGCGAGTAGTTGAAAATACTTTTGGGATACTGGCAAATCGTTTCCGGGTATTATTGAACGTTATACCTCGAAAGCCAGATAAAGCAAAACTTGTTACTCAAGCCTGCTGTGCTCTACATAACTTTTTGAATAAAGAATCGGGCAGTGCTTATTTGGGAAACAAGCCAGGTGATGAAATTGCTCAAAATTATAAATATGTTTATGGTTTGCGTCGGCACAACTTTGGCAGACCTAGAAATGAGGTTCTAAATGTCAGAGAAGAGTTTAAGGAATGCTTTTGTGGTTGCGGTAAAGTACTATGGCAAGACGATATAGTTTAAAAGTTGTGTACTAGAAGTCCGAATCAGATGAGAAAAGTACAGTGACTTTATTGATTAGTGCGACCAAAATGATTGCAAATTCCATTCTATCCTCACAAATTCATATTTATTTATCTATATATTGACCACATGCATTTGTTTTTATTATCTGCATTCTTTATAGGATTAGCATAATTTTGTGCTGATATTTGCTAGTAGATTATCATACTTTTTTTAATGTTTGAATACATTTCATTATATACATTGTTGACGTTTTAACATTAAACCAACATCACCCTATTTTTACATTATTTACATACATGTCATTTGATTTGTGTGTCAGGTTAACTAACTTTTTAAGAAAATATTGATTGAATAGTGGCATAAAAATATTCATAAATGTAGACCTTTGCTTATTTATTTATTTTATTTTAACAATTAATGTAAAGCCTGTTCTTTTATTTAAATGTGTTGTTGCAATTTGTAATGCTTTGCCAATAAACACTGTTTTTTTTTTAAGAATACGTACAATATGTACGTATATATATTATATTGTTTTTGTTTTTATATTCTCTATTAATAAGAATATACTTGTTGACAAACTTGGCTAATCTACTAAAATTTAAAAGGTATTTAAAAAATAAAAAATATATATACTTCTAGTTGAAAGCAAAATCAAATTTATTTCAAAAAAGTCAACATTTTTATTTTTTCAATTCTCGTTGTTTCTTTCTTGCAGTAAAAATATTCAGTAGAATGGCTTGCTTTAAATCATCAATAATTTCTTGATCTTCAAGACATTCCATTTCGTCCGCAACAAATCTAGAACAATGAGTCAATATTGACGAGCCATTCCGTTTAATTAATAATTCAACTTCCATAGATAACAAGTCGTAAATATTGTCAATCTGGTCGCAATATTATTGATAACAAAAATATACTATCTTAAGTGCAATGAAATTATCTGTGAGTAATCCTACTATGCCGAAACTATATTGTCATCCCAAGATTCATAAACCTGGGAAGGCAATGCGTCCCATAGTCTCGGCAATGATGCCCTGTGTGTGAAATCAGGCATATTATTTATGTTTCAGTTGCAACCAAAAAGTTGAATAAGCATAAATATTTTGATCACTTACTGTCCAAACAGAGCAAAATGCGTCTCTGGTACCTGCTCAGGTCCAGCCATATTCTGCAGAGTGGCAACAGCAGTGGAGAGAAGACCTGATATTTGCTCTTTCTTCTCTGGTGCCTGTCGTTTCCTCTTACGAATTCCCCCCTTGAGTCGGCCGCTCCTTTCTTCATCTCTGGAGGGAGTTCTAGAAGCTGACGGAACTTGGGAACTACCTACAGAAGTGGGGGATAGTAAATCTACATCCACATCACTCAGCGTATTGATGTCGCCATCAAATAACACTTCTGCTTGTTCCTAAAAACAAACGTTTATGGAATAAAAAAAGAAATAATATATAGGATGTTCTTTAAAAAATACATGTTTGTGATTCAGACCAGATAGTCAATTGTCTTATTTTAAAAAATCAGTAACAACTACAAATTTAATTTCTATATTTTTTGATATCTGAAAAAAATTGATAACGAGTCAGAACTTTATACATCATAAAGCTACTACTTACCTCGTGTTCCTCAATTTCCTCCGTGTTTATTTGTACAGGGTCAAAATTTGACTCTCCTGGAGCAACTATATTCGTTCCCTGTTGCAGAAAGTACAGTTGCTCAAAACACCAAAGCTTCGGCTGGTAAATAGCATCTCGTCGTGATTATTACTAAACCACGTATCTCAATTAGTAGCATTTTTCAGGAGAGCCAAAAAACTTCAGCATTTTTATAAATGTTTGCAATAATGCATGCACATTTTTACAGCATTTTAGCAGTGTTACTACATGTTTTAGTGGCTGCATATTAGACATAAATATAATTTTACGTTTCTACGCAACAGTCAAATTTAGATACAAGGTATAGCATTCGTAATTGGACATTTTCTAAGAAGATACGAGTTTGAGTTGCACCAGAGCATTAATAAGAAATGAAACGAAACAATAATTCATGTTATACATTTTATTGGCATAATTATACATGCACATACATACATAAATAAAACTAGACAAAACATTATAAATATAAAGCCAAACTAAATTGTTAATACTGCTTAAGCAAAAGGTAGTCACATAAACTCGTTAATTAGCATAACATAAATTGTCATAAAACTGATGATAGTCCTTCAAAATAACTGGTTTCAATGATTGCAGATGGTCAAATCAAAATATTGATTTGGATAAGGAAGGGGAGCAGCATATAACTTTTTTGGACTTCCAGATATAGAAGAATTCGGTCTTTGAGGCAAAATATTCCATTCATCGTTTCAAATCAAATCAATCTATTTTGTATTGCGCTGCACTATCTTTTGAGTACATGAGGGCACGGAGATCGGTAACGCAAGGTTCTCCCGATTTTTTTCCTGGACGGATTGAATTGTAATAATTTATGTCACTGTAATCACTAAAAAATGTATGGTCAATATATTTCACGTCATATGGACCAGAAGGCCCAGATCTGGCTTCTTTGTTAATCTGCACAAAGTTTGGTGGCGAAAAAAGCTCCCTATTTTTATTTCTTCTCTCTATGCTGACGTGGACGCTGTCGCACTCTATCTGTGTATGTCCTCTAACCAGATGTTTCTGTGTAATATTAGATGTATTGTCACTGGTATTAATGAAATATTGAAGTGCATTTGCTAGCACTGTATTTCTATTTTGTGCGTTACAACCATCTGTGTATATTATCACATCTTTGTTTTTTTCGGTATCTGGTATTTCGTGTTCTAAAAAATCAAGGAGGCAGGAGGCAAAATTATTGAAGTCCATTCCTCCCTCCCCTTCGTGCCATACGTAACGCACTACTTTTTTCGAGGCTAGGTTGTAAACAGTATAATTCTTGCATGCCAACTTGTGCTTAAAGTAAAGGCCTGCAGCTTGTGTATATGACACTAATTGCATGGCCTGTGCGTCTGCTGAAAGTAAGGTAATATCACCTCTTAGTGCTTTTTCCTTGTCTAATGTTTTTTCTAAGCGAGCTCTATCTTTTTGAGCAATGTGAGACTTTTACTTTTCATCAGAGATGTTATTTTGAAGTCTGTGCGCAAAACACAAATCACACTGGTCTTTCTTCGGCTGAAATAGACCTATATTTAAGTAAATTTTACCCTTTTAACCCTCTCTTTTATTTGGTTAGCTTCACAGTAATCTTGATAGACTCTATAAAAATCTGCATAAGATTGATATATTGGCTCAAGGTAAAGTTTACTTGAAGATGACCTTGCATAATGAGATGGTAATTTAGGGAGAGCATTTATTTAAACAGTTAATTGCCGAAGTCGGTTTTTTGCTAACTTTGTTTGCTTTTGTTTTATTTTCAACAGTGGTATTTCCAACAGTACTGTCTTTAAAACCAATACATTTTTCTGAAGCCCAAGATCTAGCAGACCACTCTTTTATACCCAGGGTTGCAAGAAACATTTTCTTACAGACTGGTAAATAATCATCCTCAATTTTTAAGCTGTACTTTAATGTGTTCGATCTTCGAGACTTATTGAGTTTTGTTGTTTTCTGGCTTACATTGACAACAGACACCAAATTTTTTACCTAGACTTTGCGGCTTTTCCAATTAAGTTCTTCCCAGAAGTAATTAAACCACTGTTGAGGCTTTTCTTCTGATATTTGGTTACACTTTCTTTTTTCTGTCTTAGAGCATTTTTCTGACTCACAGCGTAAACCCATCTTTCGCGCAGAGATTTCCTTCTTTTTTTGACTTGTGTATTTTTTTCCTTCCTCTCTTAGTGTTTGATTTTTGTTTCTGAACCATAGCTTTTTATTACCTTGCCCTTTTTGTGCTTTTTATCCTTTCTAAAAGAGACTTGTTTGCAGTTGCTCCGTTTTCGCTATTTTGGAGTACTTTTTTCCTTTTTTCTTTGTGAACTTCTACTTATTTGCGATTTGATCTCGCCTGACTCGCTGCTCGGTAGGTAATCAGAATCCGAATCTTCATGTTCCAACTTGTTGACTATATATGTTGATCTACTTGGTACCCTGAGAGGCGACGAAGGTTTAGCGTTTTGTGCAGAGGTATTCAATTCTAACAAACCATAAGGTTCATTGACTGATGTGTCAATGACAAGTACTTCTACACAACCTGAATCCACTTTACTGTGCCCTAATTCCGGATCACTAGATCCATCAAGTACTATTTTATTCTTACTCACGTTGTTTTGAGACTCATGTAAAGAAGTATTAGAATCAGTTACCAAAGAAGATGTGATATCTGTGACGTACGTGTCTGTTAATTTTAGTCCATTACCAGTTATATTCCGTAGCACTAAGTAATCCGACGTAGTTTCTTCCTCATAGTTATTTTCACTACCTCCAATGAATTCATTAGGTATGACTGGTTTACTTGAACCTTGTTTTCATAGTCACACAAGGCAAGGATTTTAGCAGCTCTACTTTGGTTATTCATTATTGAAACAAAATTAAAATTAATTTAGCTTAGTATGTAGTAGAGAGTAAAATTTGTTTAATTAGTATAAAGAAGAAAAACAAAATCATGCACAACCCCATATAAATATGGCAAAGAAGTCATTTTATATATTTTCTTGCTACACCTCGTAACTCACTTTAAAATTAATAAAATCTCCCTGCATATGCAAATTTCTATATCTCGTATCTCAATGTAATTTAAAAATTTCAAGTATTCTAATATACCTAAACATGAACAAAATGCTACGTGCTCGCACAAAATATGTGAGAATAATAATTACAGCGGTAAAATCACTAAGAATCTTTAGAAGCTTTTCTTTGTTATAATACCTAACCCCATTTTACCGCTATTTATTCGGCGGTTTAATAATGCACAATATCATATCAGCTTCAAAATAAGATGAAAACAAATATATCTAGTGCTTCCGTTGGCTTAAATTATTTACTTACCTTTAAAAAATAGGCGCTAACACACGTTTAATTATTATAAAAACACAGACACACAGCATCAAAATTGCCTCTTAATGATACGAGGTTTAGAATGACACGTTCTAGTCATAATAAGATAAGAGGTATTAGCTTCGCATAGATACGAGTTTTAGCATGTTTAAAAAGACAGAGAGTGATATACGTGTTTTATAAATCAATCTGTTTAGCGGGAAATTTGAATTAATATTGACTTACGGGTTTTAGGATTCGACCCAGAATCATAACTTGACTTGCTTTACTAAGTATCTCAAAAATGAAAAAAAATTGAGATACGTAGTTTACTAATAATCAGGACGATCTGCTGATGCTCCTGAGGCCTCACTTTTTTTACCTTCTTCAATTCTGCCAAATATTGAGCATGGATTCCATGGATTTTCTTCCGGATGTCTTCAGCAGTAAGGTTTGTCATTTTCGCTTGTTGAATCCAAACGCAATCTCTTCCAGAGCTCTCAATCGGACATTGCGATTGTGGTAGTCTGCAAGGGTTGGTAGATACAGTCATGGGTACCCCTCGTATAGCTGAATCAGCAGAGAGGTTGCCTCTCTAGGCCAATCAAAAGCACCACTAAAACACGTTTCGGTTAGTTTTCTTGATACGTACCAATTTGGTAGTCGAAAAATACAATATATAGGTACCTATATGTATGATCACTCACCTCTTGTTACAAGACATTTTTCCCTGAAAATTGTAACCTATTTTCTAAAGCGTAAAGTCAATATATATAGACACTAAATGTAAAACACACCAAAGAGTAAAGTCCATATACACACTAAATATAAATCTAATAAAAAATAATATCAATAATTAAGTCTCAAAGTCGCGATCCCCGTGAAGTAAATAGCAAGCAAAGAGCAAAGAATAAAATGGCGTCACCTTCCGCCCGCTACCCGCTAGTACACATCGTCCGGCGCACGCGCGCACGTTTGTTTGATGCCTTGCGCCCTCTGGATTAAAAATTCGGTTATGTTTTGGATTTGATTTGAAAGGTTGGTAGCTAGTCGCAATTGCAAGAGAATTGCGACATGTAAAACCAAAGTGCAAGAAACGTTGCAACTATCGTCTTGCACTTGCAACGTCTTGCTGCAAGTGAATTGCGGGTTGTCTTGCAGCATGTAAAACGGCCTTAACATGTAACGAAATAATATTTCGTTACATGTTGTTATATTATAACAAATAATAAAAACATATTTTTTATTACGCATGCATCATAATCAATGATTATCGCACGCTGCAGCGTGCTTAAAATGATGTTTATGGTGCGCCTACTTTTTTAAAGGTTGCTATAGAAACATTTGATCATGTCAAATGTGACAGATTAATATATTCGTCAATATATCCCATAAGATTAATATTTAAAACATTTTTGAGATTGTGATGCATTCGTAATAAAAAATAGCGTATGATATACGTGTATAAGAGGCCTTTAAAGCCCTTGCGACTTACAAAACACTCCGCTGCGCGTCGTGTTTTGAAATATGTCGCGCGTGCTTGAAAGGCCCTCTTATAAACTTATATCATAATATACTATTTTCTAAGTGATCATCTTATTTAAAAAAAAAGAAGTCAAATGCGTACAAGAGGTAAGTATACGCAACATAAAGGGTAAGTGTACGCGTTGCAGGAACTTACCGTTGGGTGCATTGGTCTATCTAATCGACAGTCGGTGGATCTTCAAACTTTTAAGTGCAAAGTGGACAAAAGATATCTATTTTTGCTTAACCTAAAGGTTTTTTGATGTCGGGATTTCGACGCTACTGTTTTACTTTTATAAGTTTTTCCTATTCTTTCCATTTTTTACCAACGTCCGCAAGTTATATGTCGGGCCTAGGAAACTTTGTTTTTAAAAAACTCACTTTTTACTTAAAATGACATTTTATTTATAGTTTACCTCGTATATAACGAGAATATAAAATGAGAATAGAAAAAACAATGAAGTTAACAGCAATACAGTGATTTGGTAAAGGAATATTTTGGAAAATACGTTTAGTATTTATTTCTACAAGGTGATTCAATGAAACGGTACGATTTCAAATAAACAAAAAAAACTGAAAAAATATATTTTTATTAAATTTAATAAAAAACTTATACTACATAGATGGAAATTAATGTGTGAGTGAAGAAACATTCAGTTTTTGAAGTTGATATTGGAAAGGTGGCCTCCATTTTGTCGGACACAATCTTGCAGCCGTGGTACAAAGCTGTTTACGACATTGAGTAACATTTCTTGAGGTATTGCTTCCACTTATTCGCGTATCCGTTCTTTCAAAGCCTCGATAGTTCTTGGGGGGTTACTTTTTTTTATGGCAGTGGCACACACACTAAAGGGAGACCCTATGGCGCTCGACGAGCGGTTTGTGTGCGAAGATGTTGATTGACACGGCTCTTGAATATTTGTAAGTTGTAAGTAGTGGGAAACAGATGTCCTGGGAGTGAGTTCCACAGTGATGCAGTGAAACACTTTCAACTTAAGATACCCTGAAAGAAAGTTGTCGCATAGGGAGAGGTCCGGACTTCGAGGTGGCCAGGAAATATCGCCGTTATTACTCATAAGATGATCGGGGAACGATCTTCTTAGTAAATCCATTGACACTCGTGACGTGTGACATATTGCGCCATCCTGTTGAAAGGTCGTGTCTTCATTTCTGTAATTCTCGATTGCCGGAAGAAAAAAATATTTAACATGTGCACGTAGCGATCAGAGTTTACTGTTAGTGCGTGCCCTTTCTCGTCCTCAAAAAAATAAGGTCCGATGATCCCTAACGAAGAAATTGCACACCACACGGTTACCTTTTCTGAATATAGGTGTCTTTCGTGTAATTGCCGCGGGTTATTGTCGACCAATAGCGGAAATTTTGTTTGTTGACATACCCACTGAGATGAAAGTCGGCTTCATCACTCATCCAAAGATTATGCAGCAAGTTGTCGTTTTCATTAATACGCTCCAACATTTGTTCAGAAAACCCTAGTCGGGTGTGATAATCTCGAACGTTAAGGGCTTGCACAATCAGGATTTTGTAAGGATGATAATGGAGCTCTATGCAAAATTTCTGCTCGTAGTGGTATCCTAGATTTAATTAATGAGTTTCGCACCGCTTCAACATTCGGTGGTGTGCGAGCAGTTTTGACACTGACACCTATTTTCTGTGATGTTGAACCACTAATTTCAAAGTTCCTAATCCAAGTCTGAATAGCCTTGTTAGACGGAACTGGAGCGGGGGGCGGCAAATGGTAGTATAAACAAAACGCTCGTTGTACGCGCACTAAACTTTCACCATTTTTGTAATAAGCTTTCACAGCAAATGCGCGCCCGACCACTTCTCCACGATAACTAAACTTCCCACTCTCTAGATTCACAACGTTTACGTCGCAAGCCCGCGGCTCCTCTATCGTTCCGCCAGAAGCGGTGCCGAATCGTGCCGTTTCACTGAATCACCCTGTATAAACGGATTTTCAAGAAGTCGAATTTCTTGGCCAAAGTGTTTTGTCGCAAAGGGGCCTACAATGTACGTAAACGATTGAGGAACTGAAAAGTGGCTAGTAAGTCCAGGATTTTCGTTCTGGTTACGCTGAGATTTTTACAAGCTCTCTCGAAAAAAATTCTCCTTTTGCAAGAACTCGGATCCCAATAGCTCGGCTTAAAAGTAGCCCGGTAAATTGACTCTTCTCAGCAATGCCAGAAGGGAATACTCATATGTTAATATACAGAACTTCTGTCATGTGTTCGAGTAAGTACGAGTAATCGAGTAAGTACAGAATGCTCCGGTCCTCAGTTACTAGTTAATAATCGGCGACGTTGACCTGCTCGTCGTTAAGATCTACCAACGTGGGGATTCCCTGTCATCGTCGACGTCGGTCGTTGATCTCTTCTTCCTCCTCATCGGCGCTTTCCTCCTGCCGTTCTTCTTCTCGTCGACGTGCCC
The DNA here is from genome assembly GCA_016904865.1 of Pissodes strobi. Classification (NCBI taxonomy): domain Eukaryota; kingdom Metazoa; phylum Arthropoda; class Insecta; order Coleoptera; family Curculionidae; genus Pissodes; species Pissodes strobi. Next base: position 16,153 of record JAEQML010055178.1, on the reverse strand, counting down.
GCTCTTCTTCGTCTTCGACTTCCTCCTGGTCCTCGTCGAAGTCCCATCCGCGAATCCAATCGTCCGTGTCTCCAAAGACGACGAACATTAATTCAAGAAATTTTCCAATTTATCGGACAGGACGCGGTATCGAGCGACGCGAATCGCCCGCATACGTTCGTTCCTCTCGTCCGCGTCTGTGTAGGGACTGGCTATCGCGTCGGCCGGAATTCGCATGATGTCCGACGACATTTTCCTAGCCCAGGTTCGGAACATCCTTTTCGGATCTTTCATGGGTACGTAGAGTATCAGCGCGAATACCTGCCGCAGATGTCGGGGTCCCATGTTGAAGCACACCCACTCTAAGACCCTTTCGGCTTCCTCTTCGTCGTCTTCTACCAGTCGCATCACGACGCAAGCCGCCTTATACGTCGGATGCTCCTTGCCGTCGACCGTCTTCGCGTCCGCGAACGATCTAATCGACGGCCTGTTACACAACACCGTCCTTAGGTAATATCTCCCCATATTACCCAGCGTCGCGTATACGTCTATTCTACCGATGGCGCTGCTCTCCTTTTTCTTGGCCACCCATTCGCCTTTCGTCCACGTATGAGTGGCCGCTACGTCGACGTAGAACGGATGATCGGTAACGTGGCGGTCTCGCTCATTGAGACGGAACCACGCCACCAGCTTCGAGTTGGATCCTCGTTCTAGGATCTCTTCTCTTCCCTGGTAGAAGACCTCCGTGTTCTCTCCATCGAGATATACCGGCAGCGACATTACCGAGTGGCTTATGTGGAACTTTCCTAGTCCCATGATACGGTACACGGCTTCGTGGGATCCTATGAATCGCATCTTCATGAATGCGGCCGCCTCGTTCCAGTTCACCGTGTTCGTCGCCTCGTCTATTCTACTTCCGCACATCTTACGTTGACGGTGTCGAGTCCTTTGTTGACGTACGCGTGGATATATCGACACACCTGTAGGGGATTGCCGACGCATAGTTCTAAATTGACGTGACAATTATATCTCGCCAAAAGAGTGGGATTATACGGAATGATCCATCCATTGTCGACAATCCCTGCTTGTCCGTGATGGTATTCCTCCACTCCTTCGAGTCGTCGATAATGTACCCTTTTTTGATGCATCAATATACTGCGATTGACCAATTTTTTCGGAAATTTCCACCGGCACTTGTTGCCTCTCCCAACAGCCCGGCCTTTTCGTTCCCCTCGTCGCCGTCCTCCTCGTCGCCACCACTTTCCTCTTATTCTTCTTCTTCTTCATGTTCGCCCGGTTGTCTTCCGTCGTTATCTGCCGTTGTTGCTGCTGCTGAAACGCCTACCGGTGCCGCAGCTTCCGCCGCTACCGTCGCCGGTTTCCGCATTTATTATGGATCATAAATTTTGCCACCAACTCTTTTATCATCTTATGACCGGCACCGTCGGAAGCTTCCGGCCATCGAGCCCATATTACTCGATCGAGACCTTCGACCGTTCCGGGTATATCCCGCCGCACCATGTACAACAGGACGTGGGCGTGCGGAGCTCCTCTCTTTTGAAACCACCCGTACCACGTAAGCTTCGACTTTTCCCAGTATTTGACGCGTCAGCAGATCGTGCATCAGGCTGTCCAATTTCTGGTCGAATACCTTGCATAGTATCTCGGGGAAATTCTGGATGTCGCCCGTGGTCAGCTTCCTGCGATGTAGTTCCTCCGTGACTTCTGCCCACTGTCTGTTCGCCGTGAACGTTAGGAGGTATGTAGGAGTCATTTTCAGTTTCCTACATATTGCCATGCTGTCCTGAAAACCGTTATAATATTAACGACGACTACCGGGAACGGCAGCGGGCAGAACGATCACTCTGTCGACTCGTTGTTCGTGCACGAACAGATGCCCGTAATCTCTTGCAGCTACTCTTTCCAAATACTTTCTTATGTTGACGTGCGTCTCGCTCCATTGATGACGTTGATTTTCCACCGCCCAGTGTACGTTATTATATTCTATTTTTACGCTGGCGTCCAGGATATGCTGAAGCCTGAGCTTACCGACTTTGCTCAACACGTCCCAGTATCTATCGCCGCTGTCCGGCAGTGCCGTCGGATCCGACAATAGCCTGAAGGCGTAATATTCTCGTAACGTGTTGACTTTCTCCCGATCCTCGATCGCCCACGTCTTTTCTCCGTGTAAATGAATCAACGGATATAACATCATATCTAACGTGCTCCTCAGCACGTCGACTTCTCTATACGGTCGAGCCGCGTCCTCTTCCAACTGCCTCGCCACCGAATTCTACAACGTAATAGCACGGCGGTCGGTCGCCTACGTACACTCCGGCTATAGTTTCGTTAGTCGGAAACTGCAGACCTGCTTGTCGTTGTTGTCGCTGTTGCTGTCCTCGCCTTTGTTGAAAGCGGAATCTTCTCTCTTAGCCGGGTAATGGTATGCCTCTTTTTAAAAACCTATAAAATTTTGGGCCTCGTTTATATAGAGCTAATGCAAATACTTTATTCCGTAAAGACCATGTTGGTCTTTTGACTTTAACATTAGCGAATGAACTTGCAAAAAATGAAGCCACTGCTGGATCTAGCATTTCCTGTAGCTCTTTAAACATTTGATTTTTAGAAAATTCATAGGCAGTTTTTATTTTATTTTTTGAATTTTGAAGTTTGTGTTTTAATTTATTATTATTTTGAGTTTTATGTCGTTTCTTTCTTGGGGTAAGATTTTTTGCCCTTGTTTCTCCCAAACTAACTAGAATATATTTTTTATTGCTTACAAAACTATTAATATTTGGCTTTGAACACTGAGGAAGCTGTAAAAGTTCTTTAGTATTGTCAAGAGATGGTTGTGGGTCAAGAGCTACATAAGTTGATGTTGATGTAGATGAATTTGGAGGAGTGAAAATAATATGGCTAATTATATTACTTGAGATAGTAGTGTGTTCATTTTCATCATATTTATAAAGAGGGAAAATCTTACGTTTTTTGAACACTCTTGGAGAACATCCAGGCTCGATGCCAGAATGTTCTTCAAAAGTGTTTTTCTCTTTCACCACATTACTTTTTGGAGAACATAGTGTGGGAGATGGCAGAGCAAACTTTAGCAAGCGTTTTAAAAAGTATCAGAATATTGAGTTTCTTCAAAGAGGTCTTCACATAAAAAAACGTTTTTGTCATACGCTCCCAAAAATAGCTATTTTACGGACTCATTTGAGTCCGTAAAATGTTTCTTTTTAGGCCTAGTCCCTAAAAGTTGTCATGACAACTTTTACGGACTATTCCAAAATTCCTGAATATGTCTAAATGTCAAATTTCGAATGACATGACAAAATTGTCAAATAGTTGCTACGATATCAAATTCTAAGCTAACTTTGTCGTACATTATGATTTCAAAAATTATGGTAAATTTGCAAATTTAGGCGTTCTGAAGAATTGCAAAAAGCGTATAAATAAAAATTAAATTTTGGGAGCGTATGACAAAAAATAGTGTTTGTCACACGTACCTAAATGAAGTTTTTCAGGACTCATCTGCTATTCCGGACTCGGCTAACGCCTCGTCCGGAAACAGCAATGATTCGTCCTGAAAAACTCCATTTTAGGTACTTGTAACAAAAATAACTATTTTTTTTGTAAATTCTAAATTTAAGATATTGAACCATTTCTATCTTCTCTCTATGTCTGTCGAAGAGAATTGAAAAAATGATTTATTCTTATAACTAGTATTACTTATTGGGAAATAATATTTATTTGTGCAGGATATAGGAATCATACACCCATAGACATATGTACCAGGTGCTTTATTTTTATCGACAGACATTTTTATAGTCGAACAAATGAATATCGCAAAGTAAGTAAAAAATACTAACTTGGTAATTTTTTAATGGAACACCCTGTATATTTTTCGCTAAAACGAAAGATCTTTTGTTTCTGATTTCAAAAATATAGGATGTGTTGATATTTAATTCAGCCGTTTTCGAAATATTTCCAATTGAAAATCCTAATTATGTAGTTTTACCAAATCACACTTGCCATGGAAAAACAAATGTCTGGAACAAGTCTTCGCACCATTATTTAGTACTATGTCAAACATTTTTACATAACATAAAGAAAAAAGGAATTAACAATGTTAACAAAATTCATTTTTGAAAATTTATAAATGTTGGATGTGATCGCCATTCATTTTAATGCACTTTCTATAATCTTTCCCTAATTTGGATAAAGCATTCTGAATAAACTCGGGATGTTCTTCATTCAAGGATTGTATACTTCTTTCGATCCTTTGCCTTAAGTCATCCAAATTTTGGCTTCTTTCTTTGTATACCTCATCCTTTAGATAGCCCCATAAAAATTATCTAAAGGAGTGAGGTCAGGACTATTAGGTGGTCAGTTAATAGTCACATGGGTCCCAATCCACTCATGAAACCAATTGTTCAAAAAAAAAAATCTTACCTCCATGTTATTATGAGGCGATGCGCCGTCCTGGTGCCATATGATGCAGTTGTATTCCCTAAGAGGAAGCTCTTCTAACAAACCATAAATTTCATTGAGGAACTGCATATATCGTTGTCCTGTTAACCTACCCTACGACCCTGCTTTTTAATTTCTACATAACAGCGAGGGTTCTCTGTTGCCCACATATGTGTGTTTCGTCGGTTATATATCCCTGCTGTGGTAAACGTAGCCTCATCGCTCCATAAAATCTTATTAAAAATATCCTGATTCTCATTTTTTCTAGCTAGCATTTCATTACAATATGCTAGTTTTCTAATTTTGTGATCATTTGTCAATTTTTGAACTGGCATCATTTTATATGGGTGATATCCATATTTATGTACGACATTTCCAATCTTTTTTGTAGATTTTCCAAAGTATTTATTGGCATCAGCAAGAGACAAATGTGGGTTTTCTAAAGATAAGTATGTAAAATAATCAGATAAAATACGATCATCCCCTTCTTACCTTAAAAATACAATAAAATTTGTAGTTCTTCATCTTCATTTTCTCTACATATTCGCTTTTTTCTATAAATAGTTTTGCGCTCCCTCATGCTCTTTTCGGTATAGTAAAAAGTAGATCTAGCAGGAACTGGCCTTCCGGGATGGATTCGCCGATACTCACGTGCAACATTATTATTATTCTTATAATATAAGCGTAGTATTTCTAATTGTTCTTCTTCTGTGTAACCCATTTTACCAATTAAAGACAGAAACTTTGACAGCGATATAAATTAATAATAATGACAGCGCTCGACTCGTTCAAGACATTTGTTTTTCCATGGCATGTGTGATTTGGTAAAACTACATAATTAGGATTTTCAAATGGAAATATTTCGAAAACGGCTGAACCAAATATCAACACATCCTATATTTTTAAAATCAGAAACAAAAGATCTTTCGTTTTAGCGAAAAATATACGGGGTGTTCCATTAAAAAATTACCAAGCTAGTATTTTTTACTTACTTTGCGATATTCATTTGTTTTTTTACCTAACATTTTTTGGCGATTTAGGATAAATCCTACAACTTTTGTATTTAAAGTTTTCTTCTATCTTTTATAATAAGCCCAGTGGGCGCTGTCTAAATATAAGGAAAGACCCTGTACTTCCGTATGGACAAAGAACAATTTGATTATTTACACAATCTCTTGAAAGATAAGATTAAAAAGCGAAACACAACAATTAAAAAATGTATTAGTACGAGAGAACGTCTGGCAGTGTGTTTACGGTAAGTAAAATGTATTTCTACATTATAAACATTTATTTGAAAAACGAACTTAGATCCTTTTTAGAAAAGAAGTTAAAACTAGAAAACATTCATAGGTATACATGTTACAAAAACAAAAGGTGAAAACATATATTCATTTTAGGAAACAAGTTTAAACTAGAAAATTATCATATACATGTTACAAAAACATAAGGTGAAAACATCTTTAGCGCCATGCTGATGATGAATGATTTGACAAATAAGTTTCCGTAAAATCAGTTTCATTAGGTGTCGATATCTGTATCTCAGTTGGTGCCACTGTTTGTAGTGGAACGCAGGAGTTTGGTTCAACTGGTGTCAAAGTATGATATAGGGGATGTTGTGTATGTGTCTGACTAAATGAAGTTGGTTGAAGTGAGGTCAATGTCTGATTATGTGGCGGCGTCTGAAGTTGACGCATTTCTGCTTCGGACACAAGTCTGCACAGTTCCATTCGAGTACGAATTTGATCCGACTGAGGCAACTTTTGTATTGTTTTTGACATACTTAAATAAAACATTTCTGTTTCGTTTAAGTTATTCGGAAACATATTAGTATCAGCTCTGTATTAGGCTTTTTTCATTCGTAGTTCCGAATTTTGTTTCATAATTTCAACAATTTCTTCAGCAGGATTAGTGCGTTTTTTTCGTTGTGGTGGTTGCTGAGGTCGAGGTCGTGATGTATTCTCTGCATTACTTGTGGAAGGAGAAGATACAGCCGAATGTTCCCCAACATTTATTTCGTTATCTTGAGCTTCTTTGGCATTATCTGGTTGATCGTCTATATCGTCTTCAATCATCTGCGATCGTTCTACTTCTAACAATTGTGATGATTTGTCTGTGCGTGTGCTGTAATTAATAAAAGTTAACAGCGATGCAATGTAGATTTAAGCGGATATAAGACTCACTGCCTACTGTCCATATAAGGTTGAAGAAATGCCATTTGTACAAATTTCCATGGTACATATTTTTTAGCAGCCTGTCCACTTTTCTTAGTATTCCGTAGCTTTAAAGCATTAGAAAAATAATTTCTAAGTTTAGACCATGAGTCTTTGGCTTGTGATGCTAAAACAAAAATATTTTATTTACCAGAATTTATGTAATTATTAATTAAAACATGTGTTTACCAGTAAAGCTTAGAGCTCAGGGAGACCGAACTTCATTGATCATGGGACCTACATTTGTGGTAGTTTGAGATTTGTAATTTATTTTAGGGTCAGATATGACACCTATTATCTAGTCAGTGTCACATTTGATAAAAAATAACCTTTAAAATGTAACTTCAGTGACCACTATAAAGCTTTTAGGAAAATTCAAAAAGCACTTTTTACGGCATTATTTCACATGGTTTTTTTTTATCTCACAACGAAGTTCGATCTCTCTAATCTTTTGTCTCCATAGTAATTACAATAATAAAACGTATTTTTTCAGGTACCTAGCAACAGGAAACTCATTTCGATCAATCGGATTCACTTTCAGAATCGGATTCAATACTGTTAGGAATATAGTGAAATCTGTGTGCAAGGCTATCTGGGAGGTTTTAAATCCGATAGTGATGCCGAAACCAACAGAACAATTGTGGAGGGCAGTGGCTCAGAGGTACAAATATATGTGGAACTTCCCTAATTGTATCGGGGCCATTGACGGCAAACACATAAACATCCGTTGCCCTATTGGAGGTGGTTCTGCATATTATAATTATAAAGGTGCACATTCTATAGTTTTACTCGCACTTGTCGATGCAAACTATAAGTTCATCACTGTGGATGTTTGGTCGTATGGCCGGAATAGTGACGGAAGTATATTTTCTAAGTCTGCTCTTGGACAGTCTTTACAGAGTGGACAATTAAATTTACTTGCAGACACCCCTTTGGTGGATGGTGGAATTCCTCTACCCGATGTCATTGTTGGAGATGAGGCATTCCCATTGACTCCATATTTACTTCGCCCATACAGGCGAAACACACTTGGTGAAGATGAATCAAAAAAGATGTTCAATAACAGATTATCTCGAGCGAGACGTATCTCGGAAAATTGTTTTGGAATTCTTGCCTCTAGATGGAGAGTTTTCACCAGATATTTTGAAGTTCAACCAGATATGGTAGATTCTATAGTACTGGCATGCTGTTGTCTACATAATATGCTATGCACTGAAAATCCCGACTTTGATGCAGATACATCATCTTTTAATGGATATAATTCAGCTTTAATTAATATTAACCAACTCAGACGTAACATCTCACAAAGAGCATTTTATGTAAGAGAACAATTTAGAGAATATTTTATTTCACCTCACGGCAGTGTACCTTGGCAACAAGAAATCGTTCGAAGGGGGCAACATTAAATACTGATTTAAATTTGTAAATGTAACAGTTTTATAATAAATTATATCAACTTGCCTGTGATTTTTAAATATCTTCCTATCTCTTTCCATGCTTCATGGCGCATGTTCTGGTCTCTATACTGTGCAAAATGCACATTATACAGGAACTCGTACTGCCGTACCTTTTCTATTAGCAGCTCTTGTTGCATTTTGCTCCGTAATATCACCCCGGCGCGTCAAAATATTTGCATACACTATGAAAGACGGATGAACGAAATCAGGGTGCTGCGGGGCTAGGAAGGCAGGGGGAACACCTAACATGTACTAACACGCGTCGGCAGTATCTGAGAATTTTGAATCGCCACACGTCGAATGGAGTGACGTGGCATCACGTGGGTCGAGTGTGTACGCAACACAGGTAACTAAATGGAAGAATATACGCATACATTTTCGTCACATGGCGTGAGGTAACGTGGCATGGCGTGGCATGTTGCCAGTGGGTTTCGGCCTTAACTAGGTACCTACTTACTGAAGATAAAAAATTCCACACTTCACAGGCAAGATGGTATGCATGGGCAATATTCCTATCACACTAAAAGTGACCCCTTTTGATTCAAAATTACTCCTAATTGGGAAGCATATAGGTAATAGCAAGGCATGGTCAATAAAGCATTATGGTTGACGATCCAGGTCCAAGGTCACAAACACAGTTTAGTGCAATAGCTGTCACAACTTCATAAAATGAGCTAGAAAAAATTAATAGGATGAGATTGTTGTTTTCAGTTACCTCCTGTGTTTATATCTGACTGAATTAATATAGCTAAAATTTTTTTGTGCAAATTTAAATTTTTATCTTTTGTGCACCCTATTCAAAAAAACATATTTATATAACAAGCATTAGAAATTATGAAGATTAACTTCGAAAAATCAAAGGGTGTGGTAAAGTTAAGGACTTATGAAATTTCGCAATTTTTTTAGTAGAAAGCTCTCGTTATACAAAAGTTTAAGAGAAAAAATCTGCGGGTCCCCCACATTTGAGCCCCAAAGTTCGAGTTTTGAGGTTAAATTGACCTAGAACGGCGAACGTCCACTACTTGCACCCTCTTTTGATTGGCTTCATAGGCATATATTGACGAAATGAAATCCTGGCCTTGAACCTTATCATCGATTCATCAACAGCCTGGCATCTTGAAGGTTTGTAAAACGTTGAATAAGTATCCGACAATTTAGCGAGTAAAGCGCGTAGCTTATATAATTTATCGTGTTCGGGATTTCCTTTTTTGGGTTCAAGTGAATTATCGTTGAGATGAATGTTTCCTAGTAACCATCCAAACCGATTACGTGACATACAGGATGAAATAAACTGGTCTCTAATTTGGTATTGGGATGATCAGTAGTCCTTGTAACTGGGTAGTATTTTTATACCCATTAGAATGTTCAGACCAATGAAACATTTTATTTCTTCAAGCGTAGTTGACAACTGTGGTTTGTTCAAATTATTTTGAGTCACGTACAAATTTGTTTGAAATACATCTGTTCCAAAAGTTCGTCCGATAACAGAAGTAAAAATATGTCCAACGGATTATCAATATGGTCGGGAATATTCGGTCCATAATCTTCTACAAATGCATTTTGTTTAACACAGTCATTTGCAGATCTTGCCCAACGAACGTTTTGATCAACGCTGATGCTTATTGGAGGTGGTAATAAGGTTGCAAGTGGCAACTCATCCTCCGAATCCCACTCTGGTTGAAAATTATCATTTGTAGGCACGTCAGCACGATTTTGCTCAGAGAATTGCAGATCCATATCATATTCGTTGTCGGTATGATAATCTGTATATGATTCGTTGTCAGACGGAATATCATCTATAAGTGTGTATATACTCGTCGAAGATACTTGTTCCAGCTACGCCAAAGTCCATAGTCTTTTCTCTGGAATAAAATGAAAATATAATATACTACTCTGAAGCGGTCTTGTGGCTCCACGCGGAACCACCTCACAAATCTCTGGAATCAGAGTTATGCGTGAAAAACGTATTCAAATACGCGAAAATACACACGCAGAAGTATAAGTAAAGTTGTACATACCTGTCATGTCGATAAACTACAACACAATACGTAAAAGTATAAACAGCGTGAAAAAATCGGCGTCAGCTTGAAAATATACTCTCCGTGCTCTTCCCATCAAAGCCTAGGATCGAACTGAATAGGCGCAGAGCGCGGCCGTGATCCCCACATGTTTCATCTAAAATGTGGTTCCAGCCAGCGCTGCCTGGGCCACTAGGAATTTCAATTTAATTTGTGGTTAAAGCTATACCGCATCTTTTGTATTTAAATTTAAGTCATCTAGTGAATAACTTATATTGGGCACTAATTATCCGGTCGACTGTAAAAACATGATGATGATCATGAGTCGTTAAAAACTCAAAATTGAACGTATCAAAATTGTTTTATGAACCCAGTTGTGGATATCAAACCAAACCTCACACCGACGAGATCCACAACACATAGGTAACTGACCTGTTATTTAATTAACAGTATGCTTACTTGAAACACCTAAAATCTCAGCTTCGTCGGCATACAAGCGATCCATCAAATTTTTGTTCTTATACGATGCCAATTTTGTATTCCATAATGCCGGTCTTGCATGTATTTCGGTTATTAATACCTCAGCTGTCTCTTGACAACTAAACGTTCTGAAAACGCGGAAAAACAATCCGGATTGTTTCCGACGCTGACGCTCGACGAACGCTGTTTACATCGCTAGACACGCCGCCCTATTAGCGCTTCTACTCTGAGCATGTATATTTAAATACATTGGATCGTTTTTTAAAGAACGCGACACTAAACAGGACGCGACGCCCGTTGTAATTATTTAATTTTATATATTTTTAACAGAAATTGGCCATTGAAGTTACGAAAAAGTTTTAGTAAATTACAAGGAGGGGGGAGGCTGGGCCCTTTCACTTCTAATTTCCAAAAATTAGGTAGTCCGTTACATGTTATTTTTTCTAAAATGGCACATGATACTAAAAATCGTTTATCTAAAGGCCCCCACAGACGTCGTTCTTTTTCGGCAAAACTACTTAGTAGTAACGCCTTTAATCAAGAAGGAGGACACTTTCATGAGACAAAGTATAACCCCCCATGAACGTTTACAGCGACTTTAAGATTTATAGCTACCGGAAGAAGTCACGAAGATTTGAAATTTTCAGTCCCAATATCTCCTCTGGCTTTGGGAAAAATTATACCCGAAACCTGTAGTATTATATACCATGTTTTAAAGAAAGATTATTTGCAGGTAAGAACAATTTTATTTTATCACACGTCAAAGTTCATACATTAAAAGATTAACGGAATAGAAGTTTTGTTTGTAAATAAACACAAAATTACAGAACAAACAAGCTTCGTATTTTCTATGGTAAATTTAAAAACTCTTATAATTATAATTATTATTATTCCTCTTTGGTTGCTGTGCAAGAGGTTGTTGACTTTTATCATCAGACAGTCATTTTCATATTTCGGGAAATATTTCCCAATGCAGCCTCAAAAAGTATGTCCGATATAAATTTTTCCGCCATTAATGCGGTTTCTCCCGATAACTCCCTTAATTTGTATGCAATGTTTCTTTCCTGTCACATCAAACTTGTCTTCACTATCTAACTTTTTGCTGACTTTGTTCAGCACCTCATCGGCTTTGCTCTAACACCAGCTGAAGGCAATGACGGTGTTGTACTCGACTGAATTGACGACGGTCGTTTATCTATGTCTAAATTGCAAATGGACGGTGGAGATTGTAGCGAACTTGCTTGAGAGTCTAAGTATATTTCTTCCTGTAAAATAAACAGAAAACGTAACATTCAAGTTTGTCTAATAAATTGTAAGGTTTTTTTATTTAGACTTAGTCCAAGACTGACGATACATTGAAACAATAGTTGAGCAGTTTTTCCATTAATTGCATCTTTATCAATTTAATTTAAGGCCACATGAAATAATTTTTTTAAATATAGAAACGAACCGTCTTCAAAAAATATATATAAACTAAAAATTAAAAAAATGTAAATATGGAATATTTGTTGCTGCCGCTGCCGGGCCGATATATACAACAAACATATATTAAAAAAATAATAAAAATACATCGCAGACGAATTTAGAACCTCCTTTTTTGAAGTCGGTTGTAAAGCTCACTAATTTTTATTTCAGATTCCTTTACTATGCGGTATGCCGTATTAGCTAAAACGAGGGTGTCTGTGTTTCAGTTTCCTAAAACTGCAAAAGAATGGAAAACTATTGCCAAAGACTTTGAAAATAAATGGAACTTTCCTAATTGTCCTGGAGCGGTAGACGGCAAACATATTACTATAATACCACCTGCAAATAGTGGCTCTTGTTATTGGAAGTATAAAGGCAGACATAGTATTGTTTTAATGGGAATCGCCAATGCTAATTATGAATTCCTTATGTGCGACATTGGTACAAATGGAAGAGCGTCCGATGGAGGAGTTTTAGAAAATACCACCTTTTATGATAAACTAACAAACCATTCTCTTCACCTTTCTGCTCCTTATAAAATAGGAAAAAACCGTGAACATGTTCCATATGTTTTTATTGGCGATAAGGCTTTTGCCTTGAGAAGTGATTTTTTGAAACCATATGGCCAGAAAGAGTTGGCCAAAGAAAGGAGATTTTTTAATTATGGACCCTCTAGGGCACGTCGCATAATATAAAATGTATTCGGTATAATGGCTTCAAGATTTAGAGTATTTCATACTGCAATTAATTTAAAAATAGAGAATATTGATAAGGTTGTAATAGCTTGTTGCATAATTCACAACTTTTTAATTAGAAAGCGAATAAATAATTATGCACCTCCAGCTAGTTTTGACACAGAACAGTATGAAATAGGAATCATGGCATAGGTACTGAACAAGAAACATATGATGAGTTTGCAGCGGGACTATAATAGATATGCATCTGAAGGGACAAAAAGGATTTGAGTCCTATACATGTCATATTTTAATACTGACGGTTAAGTAACTTGGCAGGAAAATATTGATTAATTTGATATAATTATACTGTATGTTGTTGAAAGGAGTGCCCTAATAAATGATGTAATGACTGTTTAACAATAATCTTTTTTATAAAAAAATTAACCGCCTTCAAAAAAAATATATAAAATAAACATTTTTAAAAATACTTTAAATATTAATTATTATTTGTTACTGCATAATTTCAGCTATATACGTCGCTGCCATGTCGGGCCGGTATATAAAATAAGCCCAAAAACATCAAAACCGGTCAAGGTGTTCCGGAAAAATCGACACATACATTAAAAAAATATAAAAATACATCGCAGACGAATTTAGAACCTACTTTTTTTGAGGTCGATTAAAAATTATATTGGCATAAAAGATGTTCAATATTTCTTTAATGACGAAATATTATCTTCACCTATTCGTTAACGTTTCTCGAGGCGACTCGAAGAATAAGAGAAGGTTATAGTACCAAAGATGTGGTTGGTATATATAATCAGAGCCCGCTCCTGACTTCATCGCCGCTTTTACTTTTTTTAAGCTCCTTCCTAAATGATCCTCGAGTCAATTCCCTTTTTTACCATGTCTATTGTGGCAGCTGATTCAATTTCCCGTAGCTTGGTTAACATCTCTTCATACGCCTTATTCTTCTTATCTCTGTCGGCATATTTAACTATACACTTGGGCAACCATCCATATTTCGCCACCTATACTCTATTTCGAAATGATGCGAAGTAATAAATCATTTTCTGATGGCTGATACATAGGCGTACATAATTACGTACATATACGTACATATCTTAAACGTTTACCTGTCCTAATACTCGGACTTTCCCAGCATTATATTTATCACACTTAGGTTTTTTTATTACTATTGTAAACATTCAAATTTGACGATTTTTTGTATGCATACCCTAAAGTTTAAGTAATTGTAATTTTTCAGTTATATTTGTTCTTCCGAAGAAGACACAGTGTGTTTGTTTCATTTCATAGTTTCAATTAAAATGGCTAATTCAGTTTTCTCTCCAGTGAAACGAGCGAGCAAATGTCCATTTTCTGTTAACGAAAAGAATATTATTCTTAATGTATATGACGCCCTCAAACATCAAAATCCTCTGTATAGCGTTGATACTGTGGTGGAAATGTGTTTGCAAATGGCGGGTGTTTCAAAAACGTCGATATATAAATTAAGGTGTGAACGAAAAAGTGGAGCTGTAAAACCACCTATACCATCTTCAGGAAGAAAGACGGTGCCTATCGATGAAGACTACAAACTTATAATTAGAAGAACAGTACATTCATTTTATTTTAATAAGGAAATACCAACCATCGACAAAATTTTAGGAGCATTGAAGCAAGACCAAAATATGTCTCCAACGATAAGCAGGAAATAAGGAAATACCAACCATCGACAAAAAAGAAATTGTGGACAACTTTAAAACAAATGAAGAAAAGTTGACAGAATACCCACTAATTCATGGAGAAAAGCGGATATTATTCAGTGGTTTAGACAGAATAACATACCATTTGATGAAAGTATGGTGAAAAAGGAACTGTTGTCCATAGTGTCCTCAAATAAAGCTCGTTTCACCGAGTATGTAGTTGACAAAATTGCACAGAAACGAAATATTACTATTCTTCGTCTGCCTCCGTATCATTGCGAATTAAATCCCATTGAACTTGTTTGGGCCCAAGTAAAAAGTTATGTAGCAAGGAGAAACACGACGTTTAAAATGAAAGATGTTAAAATTATCTTTGAGGAATCTTTAAAAAATGTCGATTCTGAAAAATGGCGTAAGTGTATTGAGCATGTTATAAAAGAAGAAGAAAAAATGTGGAAACTAGACCATTTAATTGACCTAATTGTAGAGCCTTTATTTATATCCTTGGAACATGACGAAGATTCGACGGATTTTTCTGACGACGAAAATGATATACCATAGTTATCTACATAACTGTTTACACAAAATCGCAATTCTTATACCTTATTATATAAATATTATATGTGATAAAATGTTACAGTAATACTAACTGTTTTTGAATATACATAAATAAGTGAATAAATAAAAGTACTTAGGTAAAACAGGTATTTTAAATTAAATACCCAAACGTACGCTACTGCAGGTAGAAAATGGCCCCTTTGCTAATAAAGCCTATTGTTTGCAGCGGGATTGCCATACAAAACAGGGTGGAATGGTTAAAATATAATACAGCAGGCTATAACAGCTGTGGCTAAATATTTAGAAATCACAAAAATTTATTTGACCACTCTGTTAGCGTTTTGCATTTATAAGTAGGTTTTATTACTCCGCACCACTTCGAAGTAGAGTATAGTTGAAAACCACTTTTTGCTTTTACCAGTCCTTAATTTTATTCTCAGGTATATTTAATATAATTAAATGAATGTAAGCCACATCAGTTTCTACGTTGGGGTTTGGAACCTTCGGCAACATGCACTTAAACAGAGTTTTATCCACAATAACGAAACAGAATATTTGCACTCGACGCGCGTTTCGCTAACCATGTTAGCATCATCAGGAGATGATTAAAACTAATTAATCATCTCCTGATGATGCTAACATGGTTAGCGAAACGCTCGTCGAGTGCAAATATTCTGTTTCGGTATTGTGGATAAAACTCTGTTTTAGCACATCAGTTTCGTTTTAAAATTAATAAAGACAACATTTGAATTTGCGAAATTTTCATTTTCATATTTAATTAATAGCGGCTAAATTTATTCACTTATTTTCTAATATGACCTCGTATCTACAGGCCGCCAGATAATCAATCTTTGCACCGTAAAAGAAAATCCTCACTGGTATTATTATTTAGGCACTGTGACTTTTTTCCCGTGTATCAGCTTTCCTAGAATATTATATTTTGTCTGAGAGCATGATAGTTAACCCTTAACTGCTATCCTCCCTATAGTAAAACATTACAGCTACCCGCGGGTCAATTTGACCCACTTTTTAATTTTGTAAATAAAAAACTGTTTGATCAAAATAAACCAATTTATTCACAACAAATGGTGAAATAAACATTATTAAACAACATTTGTAGCACAAAATGTCCTA